>CAJUYG010000699.1:63467-111867 GCA_910591675.1 Galerucella calmariensis | reverse complement strand
TCACGGTCTTCTCACTAGGTCCTCCTAGGTAAAATCCTCTCTTAGATACTCTACTCATATGAGTCTACATCTCAAATAAGACAGTGCTTCACATTCGAAGACTATGTTTTCTCTGCTACCTTAGGTTATAGTGGCATTCCCATAGTATTTTATTACGCAAGAGCTCAATGGTTTAAAGGCTGTCTGACCGATCCTTACATAAAGCTACGAATTGAAGACGTGTTACAAAATAACATTTTTGCCTCATTCAATTTAGATCTACATATTTACCCAATATTTTTTCTTAACAAGTACAAAGTTATCGTTAATAATACGAATGCATTTACATTTATATTGGCTAGAAAGTTGGTAAGAGACTGAAATTATCCATTTTGTGGTTTGCTTATGCTATAAATAGGTATAATCTAAAATTGATGGCCGGAGGGGACGAAACTTAGTCGCGGCGCAATTACCATTTAGCTTTCACACACCTTTCGTTCTCACTCTTTTTATCATATCAGTAAAATTTCATTAGATTTATTATCGATTATTACATATAAGTGACTTTATTACAAGGTGACTCAAACAAATAATATCAAGCAATACCAAATATTCTATTTTAATAGCAGTGTATTTTTAATTATTTCAAGTTTTTCCAATTTGGGGTCATCCATAAAGTATTTCACACGTTAATGGGGAGGGAGGGTATCACCGAAGTGTGACATCGTGTGACAAGTGGCATGAGGGGGTCAATAGTTTTGTGACGTCAGATGTTAAATTTTTTTTTCGGGCCGAGATGGGAAACTCATGTTCGACTGGGTCCTCAACCAGTAACCAGACAGTGTTGGACTCATCCCCACGGAGATGCCTACCAACCAAACCCACCTCAAACTAGCCGTTACTCCCGCCTTGGAATCACTACCCTAGCATACGTCAAGACGGGTGGCGGTCCCTCACACACTCTCCATCATCTTCTTCCTTCCAACACTCCTACCTCTCTCATGCCATAGCGAGTCCCGAGGCGAGTCCATCTCTCACCTTAATCATGCTCTCTACTACACCACTTATTTCCATCCATTCCTCCTCGCCCCTCAACATAATCTCCACCATATTTTCCCAATACACCGCCTCTCCCAGTTTATTTTCTAACTTCTTTAAAACTTCCTCATTCTTCCAACATCTAAACACATGTCCCACATCATCCTCCACTTCACATCTCTCGCACACTCCAATTTCTCTTTTCCCAATCTTGTGGAGGTAACCCACTCTCGACCCATGCCCTGTAAACCCTGCGTCAAGAAGTAGTTCACCTCTCCAAATTTCCGGTCCACCCAATTTCTCCTGCTCCCAATCGCTCCTTTTAGCGCGCCCTCATACTCATCCCACCTTCTCTCCATTTCCTCATCCATCCATTCCTGTACTTCCTCTTTGCTCGCACCCCTCCAGCGTTTCTGTCTGGCTCTAGCCATCAAGTCCAATGGATAGGACCGTGACAGCACTGCTGCTGCCAGTCCACCCACTATCCTGTACACCTGCACCACCCTCAGAAGTATTCCTCTCTGCACCCGCAGGAGTGGTCTAACCCTCGCATTCACGTACTTTATGGATGGCCCCTCCTTTTTCTAGTGAAGGAAATTATTACAGTTTTACTTTTTGGGTTGATGTAATGTTATGTTTCCTGTTATTTAACATCTCTTGGTGGATATTATACACTATCCTTGAAGATTAATCCTTGCTATGGAGACAAGTTCGCCTGGTAACGGCTATTTTTACTGGCGTATACTTTCCCTTCAATTTGAAATAATGATTGAGCACCTCTAGAAGCGTAAACATATATTTTAGTAGTACATCGTTTTTTTTTCTACGTCTAATTTTCGTAAATCTATGTCAATCCAATATTTTTCCAAATATACTTTTTTTGTACTTTCAATTTCTGTCAAAAAGCTTCTATACTCCTATTTGACGTTGTTTTCAATTCATATTTTCAGCTGCTAACTCTGATAATCAAACTGGTCTACCCTGTATCTATCTACATAATAAGATTAGGTACTCCAATCTCGTATGTTCTGTCTTGTCAAACCTGAAACCGTAATGGCATGAAAAATGTGGCTGCCTCTATTTTTAAGCTTTCGCCGTATAAATGAGGTTATAGGCAACTCGTTTAGAATATTATGGAAACTATTTTACACAACAACAAACGTTTAAAAATATATCTGAGAAATTGCAAAGAGGGACGTTGTTTTTATTGGATTTATTGTAAATGTTTTTGTCACTATAGGTACTGAATCTTTTTTGTATATAGACCGTCTCTCGAATGTACTACAATTTTTTAGACCAAAAGTGATGGAAATAATTTCGTTTTTTGGTATAGAAACGTTTGTAGAAAAGCCGTTTTAATATTTTGCTTTGTAGATGTCTGGGGAATTGTAAAAAATACTCACCATTTATGTTTCCCTCGATAAAATATGATCCAACAATTTGGTCACCAAAAATGCCATACACACGTTCAATTTTTGTGGTGTTTGACTATGAAACTAACCGCATCAGGTGTTGCTGGCTTGGTTATATGTTATTCCCGCTCTGACACCTTCTTTTTCTGAGCCATTTGTGTAGCAGGCCACTTCAGCAATAATTGGAGGTCCTTCCTTTCATGCCTCTCTGTCTGTTATGACTGTTTCAAAGTTTTACTAATATCTCGATTTTTCAAGGGACCCAGTGGGGTTCTTTTGATAAACTTAGATCTTTTTGTTGTGAATTTTCTTTGAAGCGAAGGGAAATATTCGTAAGATTGGTTGACATAAAACAAGTCTCCTCTGAGGAAGACATTAAAAGTAATCCCAATAAAATGTTATATAACCACACCATAAATTGTTTTTATTCAATAATATTTAATGTTTAGAGACATGTATTTATTTTTTCAAACGAAATAAGTATGTTTGGCCATATAATTTCGATTAATATTTCATAATCCAGCTAGAACCTATAATTTTAATGCTTATAATAGACACCTATCGAAGATTAGCAGTGACTACTCATACGACGGAAGTAATTATTCACTAGAAAGCGCTGAGAGGTCGCAAAAGAGAATTCAATTATCATAAAATCGACGAAAAAATTTCTGAACTATGTTTACCATTTAATAGACAGTATAAGACTGATCAACTCTGGTCTATTTAATATACGAATCGCCTAATTGTTGTATACAGTTTTTTTGGACTACGACTAACTTTCATGTCATTCGTACCAATAGACACTACCCAAACCCATGATGCAATTCTCATTCACATCAGACTATTGTGAAAACATGTAGGCTTAAAGTTTTTTGTTGTTTATAATGATATAAGTGAAAATATCCATTGATTAAGAGTTGCGTTTTTCGATTCGGTTTCATTAATGAATGATTACAAACGATATTTATGATATGGCCTTGGCCATTGGCGATAATCGTGCCAAACGTGGGTTTTATTCATAAATATTGTGGTTTACTCTTAGCACTCTCTCGTATTTAATTCTCAACATAGGTACTCAAATGAATATGGATGTAAATTACTTAATAATAATAATATGGCGCTTGGCGTTTCCGCTATTGCGAAATCTACGTATAGCCAACGTTTATTTGTTTGTTCTAATGATGACCAGTGTCGTTCCGAAACAGTGTCAAAATGAGGAGGAGAAAAAATAAACTATATACGCCCTCTCAAGTTATCAACAAAGTCATACGACAAAAAATATATCACCATGTAATAACAAAATATAAAATATACCGTATTATATCCTTTTAAAGCCACACTAATCTTTTTCTTGTATTAATGCTAATTAATATTTATAGTATCTAAGCCTACTAGGAATTTTTAAAATGAAAAAAAACTCGTTCTCACCTCAAACGAGCTTTGAACAAATTTAAGTCCTCAAACAAAATATTGTGATATTCTTTTTTTGTTATAATTTCCGATCGTTATCTAGACCTATCAAGTCATAATAGCTATAAAAACTATTAAGCGTTGCTTCTCTGTATATAGTCAGATTAAAATTGAAGGTAATATTTTAAAATCGGACAGGTAGAAGTGTATCCGATTTTGGGTGGATCCATCAATACCGTGAATAAATCTTCCAGAATTGACGGTTTAACGCTTTCCGTACGTTGAAAAAAAATAAATTATTAACTTAATTCCCCATACCTGTCAGTTACAGAGTGTCACGCATCCAAAGTATTCCATAGGCAGCTATTCGATTTAAGGAAAACGAAAAAAAAGTATAATTTATATTAACAATTTCAGTGTCCTCAAATAGTATATAGTAAGTGGAAAGTTGTAACAAAGCTTGGACTTATTCAACTTAAAGCTCAAAATTTGTGTGAAATTAACTTTGTCATTGATCCAATATCTTGACAAATACGACACGTTAAAATGTTCAGACACTTGTTATTTCAATTTTCAACTTCCAGAAATCTTATTACTTCTAAATGCATAGTTGGCAACAAACCCATAATGCTATTGTTTTCAATTTGTCGAGAAAACTGACAGATCTAGAAATGTGTCAAAGTTGTGTAGCGTTTATTATATCTGACAATTTAATTCATGTATAAAAAATCGCATATGCCACAGTGCAATTGTCACTTTGACAGCGGCAAAAGTTAGCTCTAACTTTTACAGCCTAGTGGTATTTTCACTTATTCATTTGTTCATCAATATCACTGTTCCTAGTATGAATTTCAATAACTGCGTTTTTAATAATTGTACATTAAAATATAAATGTGTTTATTTTCAATGTTTCATAAATAAAGTTTGCATTGATATGTTTCCAAATGTCTCATTCATTAAATTTTATTGTCCTGCCGATTTACACTCGAGGTTTGTATTGATATTGGGTAAATTTGTGTTGTTCAAATTCTGAACTGTTTCCTTAAGCAATTTGACTCGAATAACTGTCAACTATTAAAAACACAACACCGAAGGAAACAGTTTCTCATCAAACAACCCAAATTTACCCGATAAAATACAAACCACGTGTGTAATTATAAGTGATAAATTAACTCCAATGTTAAAATGTCATATACCTGGAAATGTTATTGTCACTTTGACATCGATAAAAAAGGTGCATCCTTTTTTATCGCGATAAAAACTCCTCTTCCTCAATATCTAGTAAGCGGACGTCACTTTTACACAATGACAATGAGTCGCAAGTTTGGTTACTTATAATTTCAATATTCTGTCGTTAATTTATCTTGCCAAAAAACACTAGAGCTTTTCTTTCATCAGATGAATTTCTCTTTAACTCTCAAAACTGTTTAGTTGCAAAGAGAAATTTATCCGATAAAAAAAAGTTCTTGTGTTTTTACTGTTGAAAAAAATGTCTGTGTATCTTGAAACATCTGCTGCTATTGTTGCTTTACTTCAAGATGAAAAGCATGAGCTGTTCGCCAGCTCACTGGGGTGAATATTTACTTAACGTTGAGACCAAATATATCCTGGGGTGTCTATATGAGAGAGTATGGAGAAGGGTACTTTCAGCTCTCGAGTAGGAGGCAAGCACAGAATTTAATAATCTCTTTTGGAAAGATGCACACTTACCCCTGATCTGGGCATGCCATGGAGGATAAAGGTACGTTGAGGCAGCATCCGTTAATTAACAATTAAGTTCCACAGTTTATGCTAGCAAGTTTATGCAGCTTGGTAATTGGTGCTGGTGCTGACAAGTGTATTTTGTTTGTAGGATTTTAGCGGCACTGTTCCAATTTATTATCAAAATTAGATTAATTTTGATGAGTTGGTTCATTGGTCTATTCCACTGGTCTTCTCAAGTGTGTTCAAGGCACCTATGCAATCCCATAATAGCTTAAAATTGACCTCTACGGAATCAAATACCTGAATGGTATGCCCTTTTCTGTCTTTTAATATTTTTTTAACGCAGAGGTGAAAGCATGGAAAGTTGTGATATCCTTAGATAGGAGAAGCAATCCTTTGTTTTAGCCCTACTACTCCCAACCATGGTTTTCCTTTCAATTTTGGAAATAGAATTTAAAATAGACGCCATGTAGATTCACCTTGTAGTCAAATAAAAAATAAATTAATCATAAGTTTTTTTAACACGCCTAGTTGGTGGCTGGAACTTTTTTCAGGCGCTGCCCAAACTGCTACTAGCGTTTATTCATAGTCCTTCAATTTTCTTTGAAGTTTATGGTTGATGTTGTTTACTTAACGACTAACTAAAGTTGATGGCATATTTTCTAGACAAGTTTTTACAATGATTTAGTTCCATAGGTATTTTATTGTATGAGGCTACGTAGATATTAATTAAATATCGTTTTAACTGCTCGAAAGTCTTTGAATATTTATATGTATAACGTTTGAATACATTTGGAAAACGGCTTGTGAAATTTCTGATTTATGTTGCTTGCTACAGTCTTCAGACAAAATAGAGACATCCGAAACGCCCCGAAAGTCATTAAAATCTATCATTAAGAGCATTACCCCAATTCATTAGCGACTACTTAAAAAAAAATAACAGAGTGTGTCCGTCGTCCTGAAATGATTTTTAATTAAGCAACAATAATAAATTCTTTTGAAATTTATGCTTTGAGGTGGGCAAGTGCAGTAGAAAGATCATATCTCGAAAAAAAAGGGGAGAGACCACAACCGTCGAGGACTATTGAATGGAATCAGAAATTCACAGTCGGAGACATTTTTAAATATTCGAATATGAAGCTGAAAAAAAAGCGGAAAGTGCGAGTCGAACTCGCACACAAAGGGTTCTGTATCATTATCTATATAAAATCGGCCAACAAATATTTTATTCTGTTTATAGTATTTGTTGTTATGGCGGCAACCGAAAAGAATCATCTGTGAAAATTTCAACTGCCTAACTATCACGTTTCATGAGATACAACCTGGTGACAAACATACAGACAAACTGACAGCGGAGTCTTAGTAATAGGGTATTTTTTTACCCTTTGTGGGAAGTCCTTTGTTTGGTCAAAAGTTTTATCGGGGTGCAAATCTCTTTTTCCGTTATTTGTTTTATTGTGAAGACACGGTCTTGTGTACTTCTTCCGTTTATAAATAATAAATATAATATAACCCCTTACTCCTTACCGTTAGCCCGACACTGATTAAAAAGACACCCGGGGCGCTAATTTGTTCGTCTTCGACATCGGAATCTGAAGATCTGTTCTTGCAAAGAACCGGGCACACCTTGATCGTCCACTTCTGTCGATTGATGGATAACATCGATTGAAATCATCTGGAAAATAATAATAACAATAAAAAAAGTGAAGTAGCAATTTCAGGGACTGAATATCATAATTTACATTCGTTGAATATTTCATGTATTGTATTTTGGCATTGGAATAAGAGAATTCTTTCATTTTTAAAATTAACTTTTTAAAAACTAAAAAGGATGACTAGTTTGAGTTCCTATTCTTTAGTTGATTATAGTGGGAAATGGAACCATAATCCATTCCAACGTTTGTTACACTAAAGAAAATATTTTGAAGTTTAAGAAGTCAAAATTTTTTGAAAAATAAACAACTGAAACGCAAAAAAATGCCTCTGCTGGTTGATGGAATGGTTTAATCTCATTCGTCGATCTTAAGTACAGCTAATAGAGGTAGCAATAGAAAGTTTTCGGGATTATTTTCGTTTTATTACTAAATCCAACACCTGGTGAGTTTACTCGTTCCTATGATCATTTTTTATAGAGATCACGCGTATCTACAATCTGCTTCTTTACGGAGATTAATAGCAAACGATGTATCTAACAGCGGGTTATATTTGAACTGTTGTATATGTTTGTTTATGTTGATGTGTGTAGACCTTGTGTCATTTAATTGAGTCATTGGGTATTGGTAAAGCTTTTTTTTAATATCTCCAGAAAAAAAAATTTAGAATTATAAAAATCATGCTAATAGAAGGTAAGAAATTTGACGTAAATAAGTAAGAAAAAAATTAAAACCAAAAAATCAGTTGTTTGTCATTATCGGAGAAATTTGAGGTTATGTTGAAAAATGTCTTCCACAAAATTTGTAGAGTTTTCCATCGTTTTGTAGTGTTGTTAAGTGTGGAACAAATAAGGTACTTTGTCTACGATTTCGAGCTGTTTCAAATGTTTCAAAAGCATCCTCCTACCCCACAAAAATATTGCAATATTCACTGACTCCCTTTCCTCCATTAAGTCAATCAAGTCAATCTTCACTGACATCATCTATCTAACTCTCGTTGCTCAAGATATAACAGTCTCTCTCATCTGGCTTCCATCTCACATCGGCATTGATGGTAACGAAACTGCGGACGAAAGAAGCTACCACTAATAACGACCCAACACACATTGTCCAACTCGCAACCGACCTAAAAATCCACTTCAAAAACGTTACACAAGATTCTTGGTGACACCTGTGGCGCAATAGCACGACAGTACTTCATGATATCCATCCATCCATCCACTTCTCCTCTCTCCCTTAACTTCTTAACCCGGCAAGGGCACTATAATCAGAAGAATCCGAATCAGTCATACCAAACTCACACACGGATATCTGATGTTTTCAGGAAATCGTCCCGTTTGCCATAGCTGTAATGATATTGTAACCGTTAAGCACATACTAACGGACTGCAATCAATTTTCTGCTACATATAAACAATTTGATCTAACCTCAAGGAAATGCTCCACTGTCCTACCGAAATCAAGAAAGTTACAGTTGCTGAAAGCTACTAACCTATACCGAAAAATCTAATTTAAAATTTGTAATAATTATGTAAATATTTACATTTATTTTTTCTGTGCCAAGGACTAGCACTGTCGTGGCACGTTAAGCTAAAATAAATCATAAATAAGTGAGATGACTATTCAATAATTGCACCTAAATCTGTTGCTCTTGAATCACATAACTCTTTTGTTGATTGGATAGACAACTTACTGACTGCGCCATGTTTTATTTTCATTATTTAAATTAAATATAATATAATACATTGACATTGTTCTATGAAGTTTGTCTGACAACTGACACATATCCTAACACATGAATTACAACTCCAACTGATCGGGGGATCCAGCATAATATGTCCGACCTGTCAAAGTCAGGTGCTCTGAAATGGTCTATTACATTTTTTTCCAGCAATAAAAATTCGTTTCGACCATAATTTCATCGTGTGTAAGAATAAAAATGCTGGCAACAAATAAATAAATAAATGAAAAAAAAAGGATCAGTTAATTTAAAAAATATCTCGGCACATTGTTGGTGTTTTCTTTTGATAAAATAATTTACTTATGGTATACCCAACAATACAGAGAACCAGCACATAAATCGGTATGAACGAAACATTCTCGCGAATTATTTTGAAATCTCGCAATGTAGTAAATGACAGGTGATAAATTCTCAGTGCATAGCTAATATGATTATGAGATACCTGAATGTTGTTCTTCGCACTTTATAAATGTTTGTACGGATTCTTTAGCAGCTGTGATATAAGTACATTAATTATGGATCTGGTACCGACCGTTTGTTTGGTCAGTGAATATATAGATACGGTTAGGTTAATTTTTTCATTGATAAATTAGATCGATAAATTAAAATTCCATTAAATACTAATAATATTTTGTAACAAACTATAGATATAGTCGGGCCGCTCTTAGTTTATCATTTTCGGATTAGAAAGTTATAGCGATAAGGTGTTGTAATAAGCTGAAGTGTGCAGATATCCTAAAATCCCTCTAGGAAATAGAACTTAACGAGCTACCATAGAAATACTACGGATAGAGGAAAGAAACCAGCTTGGAGCCCGTCAGCCTGTAAGATTTGGCTGACTTCCTCTAATGGCGCGCCGGCTCTAGACACAGACAAATACAGAGAAACCTCTCGCACCAGAGTTAATACAGACATTCCCTATTACACAACGACCTATGGCTTCGTTACCTCTATCTGTAGTACCTCTATGGGAGCTCTAAGACTTTAATCATGATAGTAATGTAACGCCATCTATTGGTAAAAAATCCAAACAGCGGTCCTTGCATTATTCAAATACGAATACTACAAAGTGAATATTCTATATTCAATAGCTTGCAAACCTTATTCGAAATGGGCGAACAATAAACTACGAAGTAACCTAAAAGAATAATATAAAACACCACAACAGCAAGTGCGCGTATACCTACAACGCCTTTAAATCAGAATTTACAAAGGAAGCACCTATATAATTTTCGCCAAGTATGTGCGTAGTTATTTATTCCAAAAATGGGCACCCTTATTGTTTAATCCGCCACTTGCGAACTGCAATCCGTGTTGTATTTTGCGTTCTATATGGTTAATAAGAAATAGGAAGAGAACAGGGACGTATCTGTTAATATGGAAGGTGTAATGACTATTATACAAAGATTGTGACCTTTTAAATTACAAACCCTAATAATGACTATGGATTCCATTTATATAAATTATAGTCAAATAACTCCTTTTTTGCGCGATCGATCTTTTTTGTTTATTTACAGCATCGGTTGTCAGGTCGGTAGGTTGTGTTTACTGGTTTCTAAGTCTAACACGTCGGTAAGTGATTTACTTACCGTTCAGACGTCGGTAAGTAAATTACTTACCGACGTCTTAGCCCTACATACATTTAAGTGGTCCTAAAATAATATATTACCTACTTCATTCATTACACAAAAGTTACAAAAAAAGGATATTTATATTTTTTTAATGAACAGAACAATATAAAAAGTAATAAATAGCATGAAAACAATTTCACCAAAATGCAAATTATATTTTAAACTGATCGAGAAGTATAAATGTCACTTTTGACATTTCGTTCATTTCGAAGAAATTTAAATTATTTTATTCGATATTCGAATATTTCAATACGATCGCGCAAAAAATGGTATAAGCATTTCGAACGTTACCGTTCTTGATACTTAATATACTATATATACTTGTAGTCATATCTTTCGGGATATCAACAACTGGACCCAAAAAGAACAAATTCCTGGAAGCTCTGCTTTTTAAGCATCCGCTTCCTCAAGTTCCCTGTTTGTGATTTCCCGATATATACTAGTAGGCTATTGGACGTAAATACTAACGACATTTACCGCAGTAACCAGAATATATAAATTGTTTTATTAAGTTTGAGCAACTAATTCATAAATATCAACACGCAAATCATTATTTATCAGTAGTAATACCACTAGGGTCTTGATAATACCGAGATAATTTTGTCATAGAGAATGCTGAAAGCGTGCTGCTTGATTATCTTTGAGCACACGCTGTCAGCATTCTCTATGACACAATTTTGAGTATTTATCAAGACCCGAGGAATATTCGATAAGATAATTTTTTACTTTGTAGATACCAAAAAATTGATTGTCAATTTGACGTTTAATAATTTTCAATACAAACTTTATCAGTTTTAATTAAATATTATTCATTTTTATTTAAAACTACAGTTATGAAAAGTACAATTGGTGAATTAATTGAATCGTTAGATGCAATACCAAATCTTCCCGACATTTTTAATCCAGTCAAAGAATACACCAGCTTAACAAGAGAAGCTTCTGATCCTTTTTTTGTATGCGTATCTCTGAAAGGAGCCATTTGTATAATAAGTTACTTGTCCACATACTGTAATCCTGAGGTGACTGGATGAAATTTGACACATGACTTAAAATCAAGTAATTTGATTGGTTACTGTATTCAGTAATAAATTATCAATTAAATATACTATTGGTCGAATCAAAAATATTATATCAACACGTGCGGCAACAGCTTCTAATGTAGTAGCGACCGCCTTCACCTTTATCAAAATTCAATAATCGTCCACAATAAATTCCGCTTATTGAGTGTCCGCTATATAGTGTCGCAAGGTTACAGCATCACCTACCGAACAATTTAAGTGCAGTGTTCAAAGTTTAATACAGTTTTTAAAGGATTCTGAGCTTCTATACCAAATATAATTATTGTATTGTTCAACTATCCTATGTGGAAAGTAATCATTAGCTGTTCCACCGCTAATAACCAATATGGTTGATGCGGAGCTCCCGTTTTATGTGATTATTTCAGTTACTATTTGTGTAGTTTTGCATTTTTGATTGTGTTTGTAGATCCGCTTTAGGTCCCCCTTTTTAGCCCGTACATTGCACACCGTTACCTGCGACACTGAGCAAGTAAACAGACAAAACATTGGTCAATAATACGATTATTAATTTATAACTTAAATATTTTTGTGAGCAGTTTAATAATTTAAAATCTTTATTTCAGTGACTGTCATCATCCAACTAGAAACACAAGAAATCCATGCATGTAAGTAGCTTTTCATAATTACTTATTTACCTTTTTGCGATGGTTACAATTTCTGATTCTTGGAGAATTTTTTGATAAACATATTTAAATCCATAATCCCGTTCAAAACATACAAAATTCAGCACAAAATGTATTCATAAGAAATCCTCATGTCTCCTGTTTTCAAAACAATTCGAAGGCTTTTTTTTGTCCTTGACAAAGAGCAAGGTCCTGACGAAATCATCAGGAATCGTTAAAAAGGAAGTTGCTATAGCTACAAACAGCCCCTCGATTATATTGATTTTTCAAAAATTGCGAAATTTCCACATGAACCAGCGAGTGAATGAAATAAATATTCGTAATGTCAAATGTCAAGGTCGGGATATGACGAGCGTAATAATTTTCCAACGGAAATTTTATTCCAGCAATATATATATGCCAAGGTACGGAGAATATCCTTTTAAAAATTTCATGTAGAACGAAATAATGATGAAAAAATGTTCTGTGAAAATTGTTATATATTTAAGTGAATATTAGCCATCATATGCGAGTAGAATACTATATTTTGCCTTCTACTATTAATGTTTATAAATGAATTTGTCTTTTTTTCTATCTTCTTTAATTTATGAGAGATTGGTTTTAGTATAAAATCTTTTTTGAAAATATTAAGGACACTATAGTTAGTCTTCACTTTCTTTCATTTTTTGCTGGGTAATATTGATTTCAGTGTCTGATTCGCTTTCCATATTATATTTTCGTAAGTTCAGTATAATAATTTATAATCTTAGAATGTCACTTTTTTTATTAACATCATCATACGCTTATTATATAATACCTATGTCTTGGTAGCGTAATGTTTTAAAGGTCTGTCTGCATGAAATAAAGACCACATTATAATTGGAAGCATATAAAGTACCACCTACTTCATCCACTTGACAAAATGTCAAAACACTTTTTGATTCTTAATTACTGATTGTGGATAAAACGCTGTATTGCATTCGTGTCTTAGTTGCGTTTTATACACATAAGAAAATTCAACAATACAACGTTTTATCCACAATCAGTCATTTAGAATCAAAAAGTGATTTGACATGCTGCTTTGTCAGCACTTTGACATCACAATTACGTGTTGAATCATTGCAATGGTTTTTGATTGCTCCACTAGTGGACAAAGTGGTAGGTACTTTATATGCTTCATAAGTGTGGATAACACTCCAATTATAATGTATGCCTTACTCTCCCCTACATTTTTAAAAGGTGCTGCATTCTTCAGGTGTGACGGCGCGGACAGCAACAACGATTAGAATTGATTAATCACCCTGTATGGTTGTTGATGTTGTGACAAGAGAAATACGAATATAAATTTAAAATGCTCTATACCAGAAAACGAGAAAAAAAAATCGAATGATCCGTAAGCCAACAAATGCGTTTACCATGAGTTGTCACTTGTTATTTGAGAATGATGTATGATTTTTAAAGAGCTTAGATCGGTTATATATAAAGCCCGACCGACTGAATTTTTATTTTGAAATGATTCAGGTACCATAAATTTCTTTATTCCATGTCAATTTTTTATTTTGTGTTTGTTTATATGGAATACATCTGCGATAAGTGGTGTGGGTATGAAAATTTTTCGCGATATAAATTGCTTTTTGCTTACTCCCTCAATGGGCTCGTTTACTAAATTTTTTAAATCATTTTTAACTGTCGTAAAACAAAGTACTAAGGATAAAAATATGATTCTGAAAATTCCATGTCAATAGAATATGTCGTTCTCCTAATACAACCAATTAAACAAGCATACCGTAGCGGGGCGAAGACTATGACTGTGACGTCACCGCATATGAAAGTTAATGTGCACTGACATTACGCTTCTGACTACGCGTAGAATTTATTTATTTTGAATTACCTACAAAATTTTGTGTGAAAAAAATAAAATGGGTGGACCTCATTTTAAAAAAGCAAACTCATTAAATCTTCCAGAAGTGGACTTATTAATTATTATGAAATTTTTTGATAAAAAACACGAGTTTATTGAATTATAATTTTATACTATGTGACACATCGTTTTTAGCTGTTTTCAATATTTTATAGGGTAATTTATAACGATTCTTATTGAAGAAAAATGAAATCCTAAAAATGCACAAACAAAGTATGTTGACTTATCAGTGAATGCTTTGAGTCTTTTTATGCTTTTCTGCCATTGCTTCCGTTTATTTTGCTTCCTTATTAATAGAAATAAATGTTTTGTCAGATGTTTTAATCGTAGTACTTTTACATTCTGGAACCGCACAATATTCATAGCTTTTTTACTCTGGTTCTGGTCCATTGTGTCGAATAGTTTAAATTATTTCTAAACGTTCCTATTTCACAAACATAACACTGTTTAGAGTTTGCTAAAACGTATAATAAAAAATAATAAGCATATAAGCAAGCAAAGTACTGTTACTAGCTAAGTAGTCATCTAACCGAAAACCGATCGACGCGGTATCCGCTCTCTGAACGAGAGATTTCATATGCGATGACGTCACGCCTGAAATTCGGAGAGGAGCGCTGTTTAATGTTCATAATTTTTTTAGGCGACTTAGGAGTCTCGCTGACGTCTAATTTTTTGCACAGAGCATTAAAATGATGTGCTCTTCCTAATGGTGAGATACAAAAAAATATGCAAGTAAGCCCATTATTGGAAATATAACGATTAAAAATTTTTAAATTTCTGATTTTCACTTTTAAACACCTACACTGAAAAGCAGCTTCTGTGATAATCAAATAAAACTGGTCCTAAGGGTGTTTAGTTTTCATTAAGAAAAATGTTTGCGTGTAAACACTCTGAAGTTAAAATAACAAGTTTGATTATTATTCATACTTCATGAACGTACTGAAAGACACTGGCTAATGAGCCGATTACACATTTTTTATTATCGCGAGATTACTTGTCGGTATGACTATAAATTCAGCCTTTCAACGAACTTACAAGAGTATTATTAAAATCTAGATAAAAATTAATTTTAACGAACATGAAACACGCAGCTTATTTTAATAAATTTTTTTCGATCTAAAGATAATGAGGTTTATGTAATAATTTAAGGCAGATTATTTGACAGGCCCAAAGATTTTCTTTGTAACGAAAAAATGTACAAACCCGTCTTTTTATTGTAAAAGTTGGCAACTCTACACTATCGATCATCAACAAATTAGAAATGGAATTAGTCACAATTAAACAATTGTTCGCCCTGTCAATTTTAATTTAGGATTTCCTCGATTGCTACCATCAATAAAAACTCACGTGTCTCTTCGAAATAACTTTAATAATATCTTTCAACAATAAAAATCTCACCGTACATTTGAAATTTTAATTTTTATTACCATTCTTCCAAGTTTTACGATTCATTTCCTAGAAATTAGCGACCCGACATCGTTTCGATCGTCTCTTTCATTTATCTGTTATATAACTCAACAATTTTTATTACTACGATTATAAGTTTAGATGAAGAAAGTAACAAAAAAATGCATTTAACATCACGACCATATCATTCGTTTATATAAAATGTTTTCTCATTAGTTGTTGAACAAAACAACCGTTTGTGGAGCCACGACTCAAAATCCCTTCAAATCTGACAATCTTAGGGCCTGCTGGAACTATTAATTTCAGCTGAATTTAACAAAAAATGCAGAGCTACTTATTTAATATTTCTACTCGATACCCACATTTCCGTGTCCAACTACTATTTCAAGTAAAGTTTCCATAAATGCGCCACTCCATCCTACGGCGAGAACGGCCTTGCAAAAAACAAGTTTGCCTGTTTTATTTACCGTTGCTGTCTATTTCCAATACTCACCACTGAAGCATAAAACGGTCTTAGAGAAACACCCCTTTTCTTTAACTTTCCTTCTCTGTTCGCAAAAGGCATAATTATTGACATTTCGAATCCCTATTCCTATAGTGTTGGCCCAGGCTTGACACTTGACAGGTGAGATATCAATGGTTATTTACTACCTAGAGCATGTTCTAGCTATTCCAGCTTGAGGATATGTCTCCCTTATTGTCTTTAGACAATGTGTTTTCTCCATTTATTCATTCATTCATACGTTTGGGTTTGGCTTAACAGCCCTGGCATTTGAACTGAATCTTTGTACCATTGCCCATGTTATCTACCTACTTCCATTCCAGAAGCTTCGTGTCTTGGGATCTGGAGGGATCTTCAGTAGTTGTGATGGTTGTGTTATTTCCACTCCAAAGTGCTTCCATCAAAAACTCACAGAAATCAAACCAAACCCCTTACTGCATTCTGAAGACAATATTTTGTGTATTTATCAAGACCCGAGGAGTATTCGATAAGATTATTTTTTTCAGTTGTCAAAATCTGACATTTTGGTGGTTTTAACCAATAGCAATACATTATTCTAGCCAATCATTCGGTATTATACTGATAATTCTGCTTCCTCATCGATAAAACCTTGTTTACATCGAAACGTCAAAATTTTACTGTTAATATGTCAGCATTGACAACTAAAAGTGCTTCGAAGTTTATTGAAAAATGAACACAAACCGATTCAGTGCCATCACGCAAAGGAATATTGAACATTTAATACAAAATTTTAAATAGTTGAAAAAAATAATCTTCCCAAATACAACTCGCTCTTCAAATTCAATCACATAATTTTTTATTTTCATCACTCAAACTTGTTTATTTGAGGTAAAAACATTCAAACAAACCGAATTTAGATAAAATCCCTCGTCCTAACGGACTCGTGATTTTATCAATCGGTTTGTTTTCATATTTTTGCCAAATAAACAAGTTTTCGTGAAAAAGAAAAAATTATCGATAAAATTTGAAGCACTCGTGGTATTACCTTTGATAATTTTTCACTTTGTAGATATCAAGAAATTGTTTGTCAATCTGACATTTAATAATTTTCAATAAAAACTTCATTAAATTTAATCAAACAAATATTGATCATTTTTATTTAAAACTAAAGTTGTGAAAAGTACAATGGGCTCATTTACATTTTTTTATTTTATTTTACCAATAGGAAGAGCATATCATTTTGAGGCTCTATGCAAAAAATTAGACGTCAGCGAGACTCCTAAGTCGCCTAAAAAATTATAAACATCAAACAGCGCTCCTCTCCGAATTTCAAGCGTGACGTCATCGCATATGAAATATCTCCAGAGAGCGGATACCGCGCCGACCGCTTTTCGGTTAGATGACTATTTAGCTAGTAACAGTATTTTACTTGCTTACCTATATGCGTATTATTAAACGTTTTAGCAACAGTGTTGTGTTTGTGAAATAAGAACGTTTAGAAATAATTTAAACTATTCGACACAATGGACCAGAACCAGAGTAAAAAAAACTATAAATATTGTGCGTTTCCAGAATGTAAGAGTACTACGATTAAAACATGTATTTCTATTAATAACGATGCAAAAAAACGGAAGCAATGGCAGAAAACCATAAAAAGACTCAAAGCATTCATTGATAAGTCAACATACTTTGTTTGTGTATTTTTAGGATTTCATTTTTCTTCAATCAGAATTGTTATAAATTACCTTACAAAATACGTTGTGAATCCATATTGAGAGGGATATTAAAAACCACACGCTTGTATTAATCTAATTTTTTTTAAATGCGTAAATATTGTTCTTATAGCTTGTGGTGTTATTAATGTTCAAAATTATTTAATAAAATAATGTGTCAGTTCTTCACAAATTAAATTTTAATAAATACTGCTTTTTTACAAAAAACAGATAATCTTTTTCAGTAGATCATCAACAAAACTGGCGTATATTATATGCTCCGAAAGAAATTATAAGATTTGATTCAAAGTCCGAATCAGCTCAAACAAATATCGCTTTTTTATCAGTGAGGTGCATGTGCATTTGAATCTGATGTAAACATTTGGAACTAATAATACCTGCTTCATCAAAATAAGTTTTTCTTGTTTTTTTTAACATTGGTGATTTAATATCCACTACACATTCATCATAAATAGAATTTGGAGAAGCTCCTTCAATTGGGCAGTCTGCATCAGTTAAAAAAATTGCAATATTTTACTGAGTAACCTATAGCGTTATCTCCGTAACTTCGTCCACCAGACCAGGAATAAAATAAAACATCTGGAATCACCCTCTATATCATTTGAGAGAGCATGTATTTATGAAAATATTGACAATGTCAATCATCTGGCCGGAAAACAGCCAAAAACTATGTGTCACATAGTATGAAATTATAATTTAATAAACTCGTGTTTTTGATTGAAAAACTCCATAATCATTAGCTAGTCCACTTCTGGAAGATTTAATGAGTCTGCTTTTTCAAAATTAGGTCCACACATTTTATTTTATTCACAAAAAATTTTTTTAAGTAATTCAATATAGATAAATTCTACGCGAGGCACGTTACTGTCAGAAGCGTAATGTTTGTGCACATTAACTTTCATATGCAGTGACGTCACAGGTATAGTCTTCGCCCCGCTACGGTGTGCTTGTTTAATTGGTTGTATTAGGAGAACGACATATTCTATTAACATGAAATTTTCAGAATCATATTTTTATCCTTAGTACTTTGTTTTACGACAGTTAAAAATGATTTAATTTTAGTAAACGAGCCCATTGAATCGTTAGATGCAATACCATATCTTAGCGACATTTTTAATCCAGTTGTCGGTTTGACGTTTAATTAATTTTTAATAAAAAATAAACACCAAACTGAAAACACCACATGTAGGGTGTTATCGCTGTAATCCAGAGGTAATTGGATGAAATTTGATACATGACTTGAAATTAAGTAATTTGATTGGTTACTATACCTATTTAGTAAAAAATTATCAAAGGTAATAAATACCACGAGTGCTTCAAATTTTATCAATATTTTTTTGTTTTCCACGAAAAGTTGTTTATTTGGCAAAAATATGAAAACAAACCGATTGATAAAATCACGAGTCCGTTAGGACGAGGGATTTTATCTAAATTCGCTTTGTTTAAATGTTTTTGCCTCAAATAAACAAGTTTGAGTGATGAAAATAAACAATTATGTGATAAAATTTGAAGAGCGAGTTGTATTTGGGAAGATTATTTTTTTCACAATTTAAAATTTTGTATAACCTGAATGTTCAATATTCTCTTGGGTGATGGCAGTCAATCGGTTTGTGTTCATTTTTCAATAAACTTCGAAGCACTTTTAGTTGTCAATAATGACAAATTCAAAGTAAAATTTTGACGTTTCGATGTGAACAAGGTTTTATCGATGAGGAAGCAGAATTATCAGTATAATACCGAATGATTGGCTAGAATAATGTATTGCTATTGGTTGAAACCACCAAAATGTCAGATTTTGAAAAGTGAAAAAATTAATCGATAATAATACAACAAGTGTGTTAATTATTATCGAAATACAAATTTTTTCGATTTTGAGAAACAAATTGTTGTTTGAAAACAGAACGAGCGCGTAAGCGCGAGTGTAGTTTCCTAAAACAACAATTTGTTTCGAAAAAGAGAAGAAATTTTCGATAATCATTAATTACACGAGTTGTATTTGTCAAGATTATTTCTTGATACAATGATTCTGACGTTTCTTTAATAATTTGACATTTTCTGTCAGTCACTAGATTTTTAATATCGATAAAACAACTAACGACAACGCGAAACACACAGATAGGTAAATTGCATGTATCCGATCAAGTGCCAAAATACAAAATCGAAAACATGGTCTTTTCATATATCAATCCTCATATTCAAGTCTTTTCATTGATGCAAGATTTGTTGGCAGTATCCGGACTGGGGAAGCCATATAAAATTGATAACCATAGGCACAGTATGTAGTGAGCAATTTCAATTAGAAAATCAAAATAACTATCAGACACTTTTTAACTAATCTGGATGAAGTAGTAACCTACTGAGAACCTAAGTACCTATTTTTACCCAACCAGTGGCAACGCGCTTATCTAAAAATCTTTAATAATCTCAACCATTACCCGTGGCCGGTGTCTGTTGGGGTATCCAATTTAAATGAATCGGTCTATAAGTGGTACTTTAAAGCGATAGAAACACTACGGGGAAGGCGAGATACGGCCGTACAGATTAACACTGATTACATCGGAAAAACAGCAGGGTATCGATAAACAATGATAGGAAGGAAAATTACTAAATAATGTTGACCGGAGCTGGTCGGTGTGGAAAAATATTCAAGCAGGTACGGAGTAGCAAAAATAGTTTTCCTTTTTTTCACGATTCAATAGAAATAAATGTAATAAAAAAGGTAGAACGTGTCGCGGGACACACGGTAGGAACTTTAGTTCCTTTTAAGCAAACATTTTTTGAATCAATAAATAAATACACATATTAATATAAGAATTTAATTTTGCTCTGGATGAAACTTCATTTAACAAAAATATACAGAAGTATTAATTATAAAAATCTTATCATTAAGTTCATTGGCACAATAGTTATTTATGATACAAGTGCGTGAAGCTATACTTTTGCGCAAATTCCAAAATATTAAATGAAATAATCCGAACAAATTAACAACAAATACTTAAAGCAGAATAAAATGGGTATTTAAGGGGACCTCAGATTTTATAAAATTATGTAATACATCTGACGTTATAGATAAACAATTTGCATATTCCTCGGTGGTCGAGTAGTAAGCAAACCAGACTCTCACGCGGTAGACCCTGGTTCCATTCCCCGTGAAGAAGTTTTTCTTTATTGTTAATTTTATTTTAAAATAATTATTCTGGTTGATATTAATAACGACAACAGGTAGACGTTTGAAATATTTAGCAGAATATTATTTATTAGAGATAATGGTACGGTACCCTTCATGAGGGAGTCCGACTGGCAACATCTACTTATAACAGCATCGTATATTTAAAAAGGGAAACCGTTGCATTATACAAATTGGACATTCAAGAACTGTACGTTTACCACAAAAAAATTAGTGGAAACATAAAATTGAATTGTTACATTTTTAATTTGAATTTATATTACAGTTTATAGAAATTTTTATTTTCTAGATTTTTTCTTAAGTGGGTCGTAGAAAAAATATGCTGTTCGACTTGTGTGGATTGTCCATATCGCACTTGAACGATTGAGCACTCCGCCTACGGCGTCGTGCTCAAACTTCGTCCTCGTGCGATATGGCCATCATATCCACACTAGTTGCACAAACTACTATTTCTATCAAAATATGCCCTTTTACATTTAAAAACAAGCTGCCAAATGTCAAATAAATTTATCCATCCACTTTGAAGTTTTCGAATGAAAACATTCAAGTTTTCAAAATTTCAACACCCTGTATTTCGAAAAGTAAAGTAGATCACTTACCGACGTGTTAAACTTAGAAACCAGTAAACCCAACCTACCGTCCTGACAACCGCTGTTGTAAATAAACAAATAAGATCAATCGCGCAAAAAAATTATGGAAATAATAGTAAACATTTATCCGAACAAATTCAAGTAGATCACCAGCACGAATACCAGCTTTGCATAGAATTTTAATGTAGCATCGGTGGTTCAGTGATAGAGTGCTCGCCTTAAACGCGGGCGGCCCGGGTTCGATTCCCGGCCGAAGCATATGAATCGCTGCTTCGTAAATGAGAGAGAGAGAGACTCAGGATAGAGCATACGCACGTAAGTAAGGCACATAACGAAGCAACGTAACATAACGTAACGTAACGGTCAGATCTTTTGCGTTGCGACCCCCGGTCGCTCAAACCTAACCTGACGTAAAGAACTAAAGTTCCAAAAAGTGGAAAAAATCATCAAAATTAATTGAAAATTTTGAAAATGGTCGCGCTCATAAAAAGACCGATATGAAATTTTGAAAAAATGTAGTCCCTTTTAAGATGAAACGTTAGATTTAATCTCATTCATTTAGGGGGTAAATTGAGGATAATAAAATATGCCGGCGTTCAGTTTTTAAATATAATTTTCCACATTAAAACATATTTGAGTGGTTTCAACACCGAAACATTCCGGACATACAACATTTTTCGTGTTCTGTTAGTCGGCGAACTATTAAAAAAATGTATAAATCCTTATCAATAATAAAGATTTGATAAAGTAACCATTTATAATATGTAAATGTTCAACATTAATTTCCACTGAATTATTATTGTTTCTTATCAACGATTCTTTGCTTGATCTGTTAAAATAACCTACGGCAAAAGAATCCCGAGAAACAAATCTATGAAATTAAATAACCATCTCTGTCTTATTATATACAGAGTGACCAAACAAACATTTTTCCGTAAACACTCTTACGCGATCGAGTTTGGCGATGGGGCTGATTTGATTTCGATCGAATACTACGATTTGATTGAGTAAATGGTTTGTTTTAATCACCCTGTAACGATTGGCTATCGTTTCTTGTGCATATCATAAGTTAAGACACCCGCATAAAGTTAAAATGACGTGTAGACTCGAATATGAGAGGCAACTCGCGTTTAAGCCGATAAGGCGGGCGGGTGGATGGACGCATTGGCCATTGAAAAAATAATTATTGTTCTTCTGCATTGAAATGATCATCGCGTGATAGAAAACTTATTGGACTTAAAGTCTATCAACATAAAGTAACGTCCGATTATTTCAGAGGCGTACCAAACAATTTCATATTTACAAAAAAGACGTATAAATACACTAACATTATAAGGGAAGCTCAACTAGGAGATATAGGGGCTAAGCTACCCTTTTGGGTAGCGCGTCCCTTTTTACGATACCAAAAGAAATTGAGAAGATTGGAGGTTTGGACAGATCCAATAGTGAAAAGTCAATGGAAGATAATGCTGGGAAGCTACGATAGTTGGGGAGGCGAGGTCGCTAAATGGCGACATTCTCGAGCGCCGCCGAGACCTATCAAAATCGAAAGATAAAGTTATTTCGGAAAGAAAAGCTCGTATGGTAAAAACTATTTTAGCAGTGGGTTTGGCGTGTACTGTTTTACAAAAATGTAAAAAAACAGTTACTTGGGCATTCTGGAGCGCGTCAGATATTCATATTACGTATGCCCCAAGTGCCTCTGATAACAACGGTATACTAATCTGCCAGTCTGCGTGGTGGGGGTAGGCATATAAAGTGGTCAAAAATCCGAAAATAAAAATTTACTCGAGCGCGTCAGATTTTTGGAAGGGGTGTTAAGTAGGCCCCAAGGAAGCTCCCTTTCAAAAAACTGACGATAAGTTACGACAAATTTTTGAAAATGCAAAAAAAAAGTTCTTTTGAAATACTCGAGCGCGTCAGATTTTCATAGGGGAGGTTTATCTCGGTATCCTCGAAGCATATTTTCTTAATCTGACAAAAATGTTGGTGGGATCTCTTAATGTGACCGAAAAAGGTTTTTTTCTTTCTAGACAGCATATTTCTGTGAAGCGCTCAGTCTATATAACATGTTGATGGCACATTCCTCTTTTTTGCTTCAATTCTTCACTTCGTTTTGCTTACGGTGCGTCCAAAAAACAATTTGAGGAACAACAGGCTATTGAATAATATAAATAAATGAAACTGTACATGTTAATAATACAGATACGCGTAATAATACGCGTAATACAGATACAGATACGCGTAACTTTTTCCGAGTCCACGAAAACTGTCGAGAAACTTTAGAAAAAAAATTTGAGATATAATGAAAGTTACACAATTTATTCAACGTTGTTCCATATAAATTTTTTAACACTCTCCTTTCTCGAGATATATTCAAAAAACGTTAGTTTGAGTTTTCATGTTGCTTTATGTCCAAAAGTTTTAACTTAGGACAAAAATGTGAAGAGACCTTTTTTGTGTAAAATAAAATTCCCTTTTTTTATTTGAACTTTTTTTTTGTAAAATGTATCGTTCGCGACTTCTATGCCGCAACGCGTTTTTCGGACAAAGACAAAATGGCTCCTCCACACTTCCGGTCATGCGGAAACCGGCAGATTATGTAATTTTAGTAAGTTTTAGACTATATTCTTCAAAATAAGAAAATAAAAAATCGCGCTCGAGAATATGCCGGATTAACGTTTTTTTTATACAAGTTTGCGACCCTATAACTCGGCGGCGTCAGGGACTTATCGTCAGATTAGTTAAATTTAGTCTTAAGACACTAAAATCAACCCCCCATTATCTTAATCTGACGCGTCACTACATATAGAGCTAATACTTTCCAAGGTTGTTCTATTAGGTCTAAAGGCGCGTTCTCACGGGTCAAGTTTAGTTGATCAACTTCAGTTGATCAACAAAACTTGAATGAAAACTGTAATGAGAACCTATCTTTCAATAAAGTTGATCAACTTTATAATTGACTAACAAAAGTTTGACCCAGTCAAACTTTTATCGTTCAAGTGATGTGTCATCACGAATAAGTTGAAACATGTCTTGAAACGTATGAACCAGACAGTCAACATTTGTTGAATATGTAGTACTCTTGCAACTGATCGTGGTGTGTGTGTTTGTCTTTTATTTGTGGAATAAAATTTCACTGAAAGTATAAAAATAGCAGAAGGATGATCCTCAAGTGGTCTGAAAATGTTATGATAAAATTTTTGGAATCATAAAAAATTTTCAATATTTTTCAATTAATATGGAATTCCTTAATGAGAAAAAGATGAGTAGATTCCACAATGTAAGGGTCCATACAATTAGTTCAATTAATAGTTGATGAGTACCAAAGCGCAATAGATTGTTTAGGTGGATGAATTTAATGAATTATTTGTATTTAAAAAACGTACGCCTCTGCTAATCCCAAGAATTATTAGCTTCAAAGTCTATCAACATAAAATAACGTCGAATAAATGTAAGAAAGAAGAAAATCTAGTAACGAGACTCTCAAGTTTCGACTGGCATCACATAATTTTAGTCGGTAATTAACAACTAGTATTATGATGAGGAATAGATATATGTAGATGTGGATGTGGCGTGCAGTACGGGCGGTTTTCATCATATACGTTCAACTCATATAAACACGTTTTCTTTATGATACGTTATAATGTCCATAATTATTATACTCAATTAGATGAAATATTCCACAAAAAAAAAACGACAAAGCTTTTGATATATTGTACATTAGGCCTTACTGTATATACTTTGGTGGGAAATAAAGACTATACGTTTAAATTGTACGTCTGAATTTTATATACCTACTAAATATATTCGACCATATTTTACCCTTTGCTATTTTTTATAATCTTTTAATCAAGAATGCTAATGATCGTACCATTTCAGTCATTAATACTAAAATATAGTTGGAAACGGCCCCTTTTTAGTCAGCGTATATCTTTGGGGGACAATGATTTTTCAATAAATGTAATAATTTTCAATAACCGCATTCCAAAATACGATTTATATTTTATATATGGGTGTAACTGAAATATCATTTGCCGACAAACGTTGAACTTGCTCGATTCAGTTTCAAATAACCGCCCAGACTGAAGTGCCCCAACAAAAAGAGGTAATTTAAATACGCGAATTCAATAAATTCGAATCTTTATTGAAAAAAAACGTAAAAAAATTTATAAGATACTTGAAAATTTTTGTTCTAATATTTTACGATAATTTTTTCAACGTTTTTACTTTAAAATTACTAAAAATAATCCTTAAACCTGTTTTGATTTGAAACACGCAAATTTTTTTTTAATATCCGCGGTAAAGATGTCTATCAAGCCGAGTGTCAACGCTACTAAAAACTGTGGATAAAAAACTTGCTACCGAGTCCAAATTTATTATGAAAAAAAATATTGTGAAGCTCGGCGAAGTGTCAAAAACGTAAATTTATCCGATAAAATTGATTTTATCTGTGGAATGGACTGTGACAGATATATTGCTTTGATTTTAAATTTGTTATACGCCATTTGTTATACAGAGGGTTTATAAATATCTGGTAGAACAAAAATGTATTTATTTATGGTTTGAGAACTTTTATGGTAAATAAAAATAGAATTTTTCTAATTTTGACATATAAAGTGACACTTTTTAAAACTGATTGATATAATGAAACGTCTTAATTTTTGTAACTAGTTGCATAAAGTAAAATTTTATGCAATTGGTGACGAAAAATGTATTTCAAAATTAGTGACAAAAAGAATTATTCTATTTATTAAACTGTTATAATACAAGTTAAAAACATAAATTATAAATTAATTAATTATTATAAATATTGATAACACAATTATTGCAATTATTCAAATTAATTCCCGACGACATATTTTTTTCATTGCTCGAACTTGCTGTTATTTGGGAAGCGGCGCACATTGCATTAGATGTTTCACCAAATATTTCTTGCGCTATAAGTTTTTTATTATTCATGGAACAGAGGTAGATTTCCAACCTCCATGCCTCTTTAATTTTAAAATATTAGCGCCACTGTCTGCTAGGAAAGTGGCAGAGCTTCTTCTGGGCCAGTATATATAATAGGATTTGAAAGACCAAGAAATTGTGCAATAACTTTTGGCAGACTGCTAAATGTGTTAATTCCCACAGGATTTCTGGTACATTTTCCATTCGCATATTTTACAAAAAATCTGTTGTGTTTAAGAACCTGGGGACGCAACTTAATATATTTTCTTAATATTTCAACAAGATTCGTATTTTCAATCTCTCCAGTGGTAATTGCAAACTGCCGTATAACTTTTGTTTTTGAAGGTGGGATAACGAAAATGGCTTCCTTCGTCTATAACATCTTCAACTGGAAGATGGAAGAAATGTTAATTCTGCTTTTCTGCATGCTCCTGCCATTCTAATTATCATTGCAATCATAGCCATTAAGTATTCTTTGTCATCAGCTTCCACTAAAAATTTGGCAAAATCTTCTTTAATAAAAACTTTCGACTTTTTAGCACTGTACCCGTCCGCTTGCCTTTTAATATATGCTACCAAATTTGTATATTTTTTAATATCAATATTCTTTTTCAGATTTAGTTGAGATCTTAACATTGAGTAAAGCGTCCATAATGTGGAAACTTTTTGATCTTTCTTACCCTCAAAATATGCAAGTAAAACTTACTCATTAACATGTTTAATTTTCTTCTCATCACACCACGTAACAAATTTTTCGTATGCCAAATCATAAACTGCCTTTGACTTTTTGGGAATTACTGATAATAAAGCATTACCTGCTGCCTCTTCAATATCGCTTGGTAGCTCTTCAGAACTTGAATCACTCATTTAAAAAAAATAAAACTAAAAATATATCAATCTCGCTAAAAACCTTCCTTCTAGACTTTTTTACAAAATGTCACACTGACAACTAACATGAAGTAACAGCAACAAACTAAATTTATGTTTTCCAAATTTTTATCAATTATATTAAATTTTATTTTTTTATTACTTTCTTCAAAATTAGAAAAAATCTTGTATGCAATACGTTACGAAATGAAATTTTGTGTAACTCACTTAGTTCGTTCCGCAAAAATCTCACGCGTTACACAAAATTAGGCATTTCGTAACTGATGGCATAAATAGCAAGGACTCAGATGGAAGCACTTTAGAGAGGAAATAATACAACTATCACATCTACTGAAGATCCCTCCAGTTAAACTGGTGGCTTAAATAGAAGACACGAAGCTTCTGGAATGGAAGTAGGTAGATAACATGAGTACAAAGATTCAGTGCCTAGACTGTTGAGCACAACCCAAAGGTATGAATGCATTTCCAGTCTATATTATCCCAAGTTTTTTGTACGAACCCCTTGGACATCCAGTATAATGTCCGGACAATTTATAAAGTGTCTAATAATGTCGGACAGCTTATTAACCAGTTCAAGATTCACTTAATTACAGCTTCCTGTGAAAATTGTCATTCCATTTCCGTTTAACTTGGAAGTGTAACGTCTGTCGAGGCTTGTAGCCCGAGAAGTAGCTGCTGCTTCTTAGTAAACGGTCTCTTTTCTTAGTATCAAACTATTATCATCAACGCAAGTTCTCTATTGTTCTCAATTACTTGCTGGACTATATTTTACTAGCTTTACAAGTACGATTTCAATTTTCTAACATGAATAACTTATAATAACCATAATATATAAACTAAAAACAATAAAACGACTTAAAATGTAGACGAACTTTACGAAAACAAAAAAAAAATAAAAATTTTACAATGTCGTACTATGGTATGGAATTACTCTCGGTGGAAACAAAAATTTCTGTTCGCTGCTCGCGAAGATAATTAGCAGGTATGGCTAATTGGTAATTATGCGTGTAATCCGGAGTAGAAATCCAGTAGCTACGAACCCGCCTTGACGATCAAATATTTTTTAGCCCAGTAAAATTTGTAACTTTGTATTTTCAAGAATAAAAATAGACACAGATGTAGTTTAAGACAAACTATTAAAGAAAAATAAAAGAAAAAATGATGATTTGAAGGTTAAAAGAGGCCGTATGAAATTTGTGAGTCAGACTGATATTTTTATATAAGAAGCAGACGAGTATTTATTTGAGGAAATCAATATTCATTGACTATACTATTTGAAATGTGTATTCACTGAGGTAGGTAATTTTTTTGTCCGGATTAAGAAAGAAATCATTGCTTTTGCTGATAATTTATTTATTTCACTTAGTGTTATGTAGTTGGTTAATTATAAAAGTATTTCTGGAGTGTTGTATTTGAACAACTTTTAGTATTAAAGCTTTTTTTTGTCTCCAGAGACACTAATGAATAAAAGGACATTTTAAAGTAGTTTTTCGTTCAACAGAAATAATATTTTATTAGAGAGCTGGATGGACGTAATTGTACGTGCAGCAGTTTTCAATATTACGAATACTGGTTCAGGTTAGCTCTGGTTATCTCAGGCAAGCTCTGCTGCCGTTTCATTACCTACAATATCCTTGTGCCCCTAGAACCACTTAAGCCCGCTTTACAG
This sequence comes from Galerucella calmariensis, assembly GCA_910591675.1. Classification (NCBI taxonomy): domain Eukaryota; kingdom Metazoa; phylum Arthropoda; class Insecta; order Coleoptera; family Chrysomelidae; genus Galerucella; species Galerucella calmariensis. The sequence goes on along the minus strand of CAJUYG010000699.1, from coordinate 82,809 downwards.
TTCGCAATTTTTCATGCAACTTGCAATATTCTTGATCGAAGACATGCGCAGAAGAGGATAATTTGACAAGTCCCTTGCCATTTTTAGTTCTTGTCCAAAATCGATCTTGTTCGATTTGTATTGCAGCTTGCATGCAATTCTGGGGAAAAGTTGGTAATTTCTTTGTTACCAACAAAATGAAACTTGACTGTTTTCTTTAAAACTCAACATAAACAGGTATACAAATCAATAATTTGAATGCAAAGTTCGTTTATCAACAATTACAACATCATATATGACACATGCACTAACCTAACCTTATAAATAAGCTTTAATTTTTTTGTTAGTATCCACATTGAAAATTGCATATTGCAATAACTGTGAGATGTGAAACGATTGTCAATAATTGCAAGCAACTTCTTGCAAGGTCAAAGTGTTGCTGCAATACATTGCAAGAAGAATTGCGAACTGTAAAGCGAGCTTTAGGAGTTAGTCCATTATGGTTTGCCAGACTTTTTGTAGGTAGTCTCACACCAATCTAGATCTGATATGGAGTCATGCTAAATATTTTAGCAATGTATAGGGATCTTGAGACCTCTATACCACCTTTCGATGTTCATTACCTTATTTAATTTATTGAAAAAAAGTACAACTCGCTATGATGAATACTATGGAAGTTTTAGGCATAAAAATGACACAGAGTCATACGAGAATAGTCAAAAGTGATACTTTCCCGCACTCGACTGCAGTTGGCCCGAACGACGCGGAGCGTAGTTCGGGCAAGCGGTCAAGGGCGGTAAAGACACTTTACGCATGAGTTGGGAACAATATTTTTTCTACGACCGTATATACTAAAAAGTATACCAACCCATTTTTCAAAATTTATTTATTTCAACATACATATACAAAGCTTTAACCAAAAACTATTTAATTATTATAAATATTAATATTAAAAACACAATTTGTTGCATTCTGTAAATTACTTAAAATTGCTGGTCGAGTGGAATTATTTGGTTTAACTGGTGAGTAGATGACGTCGAGGAGGATGGCATCGGTTGCAGGTCACATAAAGATGCCGATGAAGGTGACGGCAACGGTTTTAAGTCATTTGTAGATGAAATAATTTTATTTGATATATTTCTTACATCAAACCCGAGTGGCTTGATAGTTGTTTTGTGACACTACTTCAAAGAATGTACAGGGTTATATCAAAATATCTTCATTATTTTATATTTTCGAAAAATTAAATATCCAACAAAAAGCTGGAAAAGATGTAGATTTTATTTGATGGACTATTCCATAAATGTTTATTCACCTGTTGTAACAATAGTTATAACTTCCGAAATAAAAAACTATCTAATAAGGTAAAAATTTGCATAATTTTACTTTCCCGCACTAGTGCGGGAACTAAAATGCGTGCGGGAAAGTGGGTTAAAAAGTAATTACATATTTTGACAAATTTTTATAGGCAGATTCGTTTTCTACGAGGTTGATTTAAAAGGTTTAACCACTGATAAAATATATCTTTTTAAATAAATTTTATTTATAATTAAGCCAATGAATGAAATTAAAATAAAAAGGAATCAATATATAAGCGTATAATATTAATTAAACACTCGGTAGTTCCCGACACTCTCATAAAATACTTGCTTTTTATTGCCTACTCAATAAAAAAATATTTATTTAACTCGCGCGTATAACCAGTAGCTTCAACCAGTGCTTAGTCATTTTTGGTGTCTTTTAAAATAAATATCATACGAACTGTTCAATATTTATATTTGTTTTTCGATTTAGAATAACGCTAATTGACGTGAGAATGTTATTTTTAACATTAAACACGACTTATATCTATGAGAACATTTCTTATAAACACTCTTCACTTGAAATTGAGTACAAGTGGAAATTTTCACCCTGTATACGTATAACTAAGAGTGTTGGATGATAATAACAGTCTAGCCTGGCATTAGTATATCATTAATAAACTGGGCGTTCTTAAAACGCTGTCCATAAGTCTCTTGTAATTTATTAAAAGATACGAAATATATGGAGATGTCAAGACTTGACCAAAAAGGGTACGCCCTTGATATTTTGTTTTTCAATATAAAATAATTAATTATTAGTATATACGAGAATTCTATGGAAATAAATTTGAGCTTTTTTGTCTTTTTGAAAAAGTATATAATGTCACTTCCAGTTTTATCGATCAGTTAATCGAATTAGATTCTTTTTGAAATAAAAGTAAAAGAAAATAAAAAAAATCGAACGTTCCGATTGGCTATTTCAACCGGTTTTCGAATTGGACAGATCAACTTAGCATACGTTGTAAAAAAGGTGCATTAAAAACTTTATTTATGAGGAAATAAAGTTCAAATGTACGTCGTCTTTCACCAATCTGTCCGAAGTAATGTGTACTTGTAGTTCTTTAAAGATTGGAATAAAATTGATATGACTGGAGTAGATTGTGGAGTAATAAAAAGTTGGCTGTAATTATGTTACTTTATCATCTATATACATAAATCGATCTACTTGACAGCGGAAACGTGAAACTGTATTTACGAGCTCCATGAAAAATTTCGTACAAGAATGTGTTACTGCTTAATGACGTTAAACGCAATAGCTAATATAGCTTTGCTTTTTCTATGGTATTTTTTTCGAACAAAAAAATCGCCTGCAACTTGAAATATTTTCATGGCATCACTAATGGTGAAAATCATGGAAAGTTACAATGGTCTTTTATCAAGCAGGGAAATCAGGAGAGGCTGCATTACATAATTTGGTCTGAATCATACAGAACTTGCCCTTGCAGCATTTCTAGACATCGAAGGTACTACTACTACTAAATGTGCAGGCGAGCCTTGACCTAGACAAACTCAAGCCAAGGTTCCGGCACTGAGGCCACTGGCGGGCCCATTGTGCCATTCTTGCTACCTAGACATCCATGAAGCCGAGCTCTTCAATAAAAGCCACAACCTTTTTCAGTGAATGCCTGCTTGTGTCTCCAGGGGCCATGACAGGGACTCCGAAGCAGTGCCCTGCTAGGAGTCCTTCTATCTTCCTCAACCTACTCCTTGGTAGTTCAATAGCTGCCCTAGCGTGTCCATCAGTCCATCCCTTCAGTAGAAGTTTGGATTGTCTAGGACTCTGCAGAGCATTCCAATGAGCGAGTTTCCTCAGCCACTTCCTCGTCTCCTTTCGTATTGTTTGCAGAAAGGATCTGCCGCCCCTTAGGCAGCCAGTACATCCGCCATTTCGTTGCCTTCAAAACCAGAGTGGGCCGGAATCCATTCTAGTCGCACTACGTTCCGACTTGCAAGATCAGCAAGTCGTTCTCGACATTTGTCAGCAAGTCCTGAGTTGATGGTATATCCACTCAGGGCTTTAATTGCTGCCTGACTGTCGGTGTATATGGTTATGCGTCGATCCACATAACCTCTGTCTAGGTTTATCTGCGCACATTCCAAGATAGCGTATATCTCGGCCTGATATGCAGATACACCATCACCCAATGGTACACAAGGTCCTTGGGTTCCTAGAGTGAAATCCAGCCCCTGCTCTATCACCAGAGCATGAGCCATCTGTGTGCCAGACGATAAGAGGCTGTGTATTTCTCTGTTTTCCACAGGATTCTCTATCCTGGATCATAGCCTTGTATGGGGTTGCGAAGTAGTACTTGCGCAAGCATTAGTCAGCCGCTCGAGCCAGAACTGGAACATCTTCCAGGAGCTTCTTGACGTGTCTGCACTCTTTCCCTCTTCGCACGTATCCCAGACGTTTCAAGCGCAGGAAAGCCCTCCCCGCCTCAGCCTCGATCACATGGTGAAGAGGCCGGAGACCAAGGATCACTTCCATCGCAACAGTTGGTGTAGTTCTCATGCAGCCAGTTGCCCCCAAACTGACCACCCTTTGAACTTGTGTCAGTTGCGATCTAGCAGTGACCAAGGTTACCCTCGGCCATCAGACCAGAGCCGCATATGTGAGCATAGGCAGCATGATCACTCTATAGAACCATATGATCGTTTTGGTGGTCAGTCCCCACCTCGGACCAATGGCTCTCCTACAGGCCCAATACGTGTTTGTCACCTTGCTTAGGCCACTATCAAGATGAGCCTTCCATGTCAGTGATTTATCAAGGATCATCGAAGGTACTTAAATGACGAAATTGCAACCACCCCAGTGTCACTGGTTGTCTTGCTGTCAACTTATATCTTAAGAAATGTGTAAATAAATTTTAAAAATTTCTTCTTCAAAGATTAGATTACTTTGGCTCTATTAAGAAGAATTTAATAATGCTAGACTCCTTATAATTGACTTTTCTTATCTTATTAATAAAGATTTCAATAGTACTGTTAATATCACCTGTCTGTGAACGACGCGAGAAATTTTTTGCAATTAAGTCCACAACTGGAAACATGATCTAAATGTTAGTAAAGTTGAACTTTTCCCACAAGCAGAAGTTTGTAATCGCCTTAACTAATATTAGTCTATTTCTGTACGCCTATAAATCAATTAATTGATTTCTATACTTTCATTAGAGTCATTAAAAATTTCAACCTTAAATCCAATGATAAATGTTTATGTTCAAATTTTCATTCATTGGTTATTATCCTTTAGTGTATCAAATTTCTAAGCATGTTAATTTTTTTTTCTCTCTCAATGTTCATGCGCTCTCCAAAAAGATTATCTTCAAAGATAAACTGGAATATCTTTTAAATTTTCATCTTTATCTCACATACGGTCTAGAACATGTACGCCTCGAGGGACACTTAATAGATAAACTTGGTTAAAACTGATCAAGAGAAATTAAGAATGTTACAGGTTTTAATTACAGTTGATGTAGGTAAAAATAACGATCTCGTGAGGTGTAAGTTGTCTATTAAAAACTGTCAAGTAAGATAATATACCGCTTACAATGTCATTTTAGTTACAAAAATTATTAACTCGGTGTTAGAAAGAATATCCGCGGGGGATAAAAAAATAAATGCGTTGGGTTGTACCCTAATTAAAATTAGTGGAATATTTTAAATTGTTATTTACAATAAGTAATGCTCAGGCACAGGTTTTCAATAACAGGAAATGAAGCATTTTCGCTCAAGGATCATTTTCTATATCATACCGCTGTACGCTAACATTTTGGGGGTTTACATAATCATTCACATAATCTTATACCTCTCAAAAAAACCTCTAACAAGGGTTAAAACATTATAAAAGTGTATCCTAAGGCATGAAACAATATTTTTTCACAATTAGGGGTAGTTTTCACTCTTAAAAACAAAAAACCCACAACGTCATGGTAAAGAAAATGATCTATAAGACGGAATGAGCCTTATTCCAAATTTTTATGCACTTCGGACAAAAAATTGCGAGGTTTTACCATTTTTGTAGCCTCATTTCCTGAATTACAAACTTCGCGCTACAAAGCAGTACTTATAGGACAATGAAGTTATAATTTATCAGTGAACTACTACATCTTGTATCAGATAAATACCTGAGATATCGGCTGATCCAATTGTAGCATTCACGAGCAAAAGCAATTCTACCTCTTTTATGCGCAGCGGTTTCCGTAAAGAACCTTTGGCAGCCCAATTAGCAATTTAAATTCTATAAGGTTGTATAAACAGCTACAAGATAAATCTTATAGGATACTAAAATTCTTATAACGGTCTACAAAACAATTAAATGATCCTTAAACAATTAAAAAGGGCCCATTTTTATACAACTGTTTGGTTGTATAACAGCTCTATTAAAAGTTTATACAACTCCTATATGACTGTTTAATACACATTTATACATGTAGTCACATCTATAAAATGGGATTGAAGCGGCACTATGAAGGTCTCATAAAATGGTTGTATAATGCAATATATTTTTTTATAATGCTGTTATTTCGAGCACAATGGAAACATTTTGTCATCTAGCAGTTTATAGGATCATTTCATTTTTTAGTGAAGAATATCAGAACCCAATTATATTTCAACTTGAACGTGCATCATACAGTTCATTTGTAGAAATGGAGACATCAAAACGACTTGGACCGCTTGGGCGGACATCGATAGTGAAAATTATAATTTCATTTGGATGGTTTAATGGCACAAATTTTGATGCGCCGCAAATTTTACTGATAGATTATAGGTATATATTTGGCAAGAAAATGAACCGCTTCAATTCTGGTTATGTTTCAAGTAGATACTTAAAAAAAAATAGAATGTCCTAAAATGTCCTTTTTTTATTATTTCAATAGTTTATCACTTCATATGGATATTCTTTCACAATATAATTATCTAAATAATGATAAAGTCACATGTTTCAATATAGTTTCATGTTTCCAACTCAATTGCTCATGGTGGTGATAGCGGTACGAGAATTGCTTATTTAAACATGGCGATTTATAAAACAACAATTTTATCCCAAGAAAATGCCTTCAATATTATATTGTGAAATGGAACGGCATACGATAACGAAGAATATGTAGGCACTATACAACTAAAAAGTGTTTTATAATGCAACGCAATTGAATGTTATACAATATTTATTATACAACATTATACAGCTTAAGTAACTATTTTATAATGTTGTAGCTGTTAGTTATTTAGTATATTATAGAGCTCTAATACAAAAGGTATAAAAGTCTTATAAAATGATATTTTTGATATTGTATAAACTTGCTTATAAGGTATTATATCATTTTAAAGGAAATGATCGTATAATGCGTTATAGCATATATTGTAAAAGTCACTATAGAATCATTTAATTCAACTATTTTCATTAAAAACCAAATTATCGCAACAAAAGGCTTAATAAAAACAAACAGTCCTTGAAACAACGCTATTCGACTGTTATACAACAATTCAGTTCTCTTAGAATTCCATTTTGCTAGTTGGGAGGACTGCAATGTTTGGTACCTTACAACCTTCTACCAGCTTTCGTCAGATGCTCACAATGAATCCTGACGTAGCGTTCCTGAATCTTCTAACAACTGTACAGAATCGCAGGTGATGAAAAGTTTGTTTAGGGAATTTTTGAGAGGCTGCTAAGACTAGGTTGTAAATTAACCTATGAAAACTCAATTAATGCTTCATTTTACCAAATTACCCCAATTAAATATAATGCAAATTGCACTGTCATTTTGTACCATCCTAGTTTTTCTATCCTGTTAATATATTTGACACATCCGGTCTTAGAAAAGAAGAATGAAACAACCTGTTAGTCCTTTGTTCGAATGCCATTTAATAGATTTGATTGATTATATAATTCGTTGGAATCGTAAGAAATTATCTTCAATTGGAAGAGAAGAAAAAAAAAAATGCGACCATTAAGGAATTTGAAGTCGTTAAATTCGCGTTTGCTTCTTTTAATAGTCGTGTGAACTTTTTTGTTTGACGACACGACCTCTTTTTAGGGACGTTTTCATGGTCAGGTGGGCATGGCTCGCTTAGATATATGGGACAAGTCGTACAAGTGTAACGATGCCATTAATTACGTTAAGTCTAATTCAAACACAAAAGATATATGTATATATGGTTTTACGTGACACACCGACACGAAAAAGACGTTGAATAAACTGATTGTTCTCGTGGTTTCGATAAAATTTCTCGACCTGGGTGATTAAATAAATCAAAAAGAAGTAAATAAACTTTTTGATGTTACCTACAGTATATTTTTTCAAGCGAAATGTTTTATAAACGAAGGTACTGGTCCAATTTGAACTAAATTAGATTTACATGTGAAAATTTTTCGCTAATTTGAGTTGAAGGAACTAGAATACATCTTATAAGAGTTCAACTTTGAACTGGAATACGAGGGAAATCAGTTTTCGAGCTAGTTCTATAGCCTGATCAGGCTATAATTAGTCTAAGACCGCTTTCAGACGAGACACTTTGTGGCCGGCTACTAGTGTCTGAAAAGAGTCGCGCGGCTGAAAATACATTAATATAAATAGTCGCATTCACAAGAGACACAGATAAGGAATACTGAATAGTATACAGACGGGTACGACTAGTGTCTCGTGTGAAAGGTTCTTTATTGCGGGACACATTATGTGTCTTAAATCTTGATTCTAGTGGCCGGCCACAAACTGTTTTGTCTGAAAGCGCTCTAAGTCTGCATCGCAGAATCTGCATGCTCAACTGTCCACTTTGCCTATCTTGCTGAAGCTTCAAAAGAAATTTAGACTTCCGACTCAGCTCCCAGCTTAAAAATATCTTTAGATATTGCTTCAATAAGAAGGGAATTTTGAAGGATTAGATGAATCATTCTATAAAATCAATTCCTGGCCACGTATGTTATCTATAAATAAAAATTTCTGTTTGTTAATCCGTCTGATAATAGTGACTAAAAGTGAAATACGTTGTGAGTTACAAAATTAAATTGAAAAGGTCAGCGTACTTACTAAATTTATCGACTTTTGACCTATGATTATATGTACAAAGCATAAAAATAGTTATTACTATAATTATATAGCGGCCGGACGGGCATCAAACGGCCTTAGAGGTTATATCAGAATCTTTTGTGAGTGACATGGTTAAATATAGCAATTTTACTCTTGTAGAGCTGTTAACATCAACACCTTTGTTATTATAAAACCGTCTGATACTTCATATATGCCGTAAATTTCAATTTTGTGTTTTGATATTTTCCGATAGGTATACACCGTGTTTCAAATAAAATTATTTTTATCTATATACAAAATCAACTCTTCTTACGACAACGAGTTCTCTGTACTAACCCAGGGTTCTTCAAATATGAAGTAATCGTTTCGCTTGGAAAATACGCCTCGGTATTTCAAGCAGAGGTCTAAGCAATACTTGCATGTGCAAGGGCAAATAACATGAGAGCCTACAACAACAGGCAGATCAGGATCTACAGTGACAGTCAAGCTGCCCTTAAAGCACTTCAGAGCTCTAGGGTAACATCTCGGCTGGTATGGGAATGCGGCGAAGAACTTAGAAGACTGGCGACTCGGAACAGTGTAACACTGGAATGGGTCCCAGGTCACAGAGGAATCGCTGGCAATGAAAAAGCTGACGAACTCGCAAGTGCAGAATCGTCAACTCTGATGAACGGACCCTAACCAGCTGTGGGCATCCCCAGATGCTTAACTAGGTCATGGTTGAAAGGGTGGGTGAAAGAACAACACAAAAAACACTGGAAGAATACGCCCAGGAAAATACATGGGAAGAAATAAAAGAACCAACAGAAGAAGTAGCGAAAGAACTGCTCTCAATGAGCAGGAACAAACTACGCACCATAACGGGGCTACTTAAGGGACACTTTCCCAAAAAGGAACACCTAAGCAAAATAGGGCTGTATAACGGAGACCTCACATACAGAAGATGCAAAAAGGATACCGAAGCAGCTCTGCATATACTATGCAAAACTGTGAGACGCTGGACCACAGAAGGCAGAAACTGTATGGTACACCCCAAATGACTCCAGAAGTCTTCTACAACCAGCCAGCAAAGAACCTGTATGAGCTAATACAGGGAACGGATTAGCTGAATAAGCTCTAGACACTAGGAGTATCCACTATAAGCCCAGGAGGCTGAGGTGGTGCCGGGGAAGGGACGGCTCCTTAAAAAAAACCCTGGGTTCTTGAATACGTTATCACCTTATCTCTATTGTGTCCATGAAATCCAAAGTTAGATGATAATTGAATGGCAGTGACTCCATGATGATTGGTCTCACTATGGCAGTGTACATTCAGCTCATGATCCTTGAGCTATATGTCCAATTTCTCCTCGCACGCCAAAAGAGCCCTTTTTGCTGTGTATATAATCACTTTTTTGTGTTTGTTACTCAGGAGTTTACGGTTAAGTCCCAATTATTTAAAATGGTCAGATCGAAAGGAAAAAAACAAAATTTGATGACCAACAGTTCTCCGTCTCTGAATATTGAGTTGGGATAAATATTTTTTTTCGAAGTCCCAATTAAACCGATATTGTATTTTATACACAACCGGACACGTCTCTCCACTCCACTCCACCATAAGATACATTACTCATTTCAACAACTATTGCAATTCCCACGTATTGCGTGCACGGTCCTTCGCCTTTGGGTTAGTGTATTACAAAACATTTAATTGCGTTTAATCCGTCGAGTATCATCAGTAATTAATAATTAAATTGGATGCTGTGGCCGTCTACTTCAGAAAGCATCGTCTCCTTCACGTCCCTACCTGGTGAATTATGGGCCGGTCTCGTTACCGCAGGCCGTACACCTCCGAAACGAATAAATAACCTGTATCTACTCTATGCACACGAAGTATGTGAGAAATTTTTATTTATGTGAAGAGAAGAGTTTTGATCTATTGGATTCGAAAAAAAATTAGCTTACACAACTTTTTTCTTTCAAAAAAAAAAACCTATAGAATTCAATATATCCATCAGATATCCCTCAAAGAAATCTTTACTAAAAATCTTCAATGCATAAGCCTTCTTCGTGTACAAGTAACGAAATTTTTTTACCTCAAAGTGAAGATAAAGCGAAATTTACAACACCAAGAATTACAAAACGTCTGTAAATAACACCATCAGTTGAAAATGCGAGGGTGGAACATGTCGACGGTGGCTAGACAACCTCCATTTACAGCCGGTCTGGATTCTTAAAGTTACGACCCAGTTGTTGTGGTCATCACAATGGACGATCTTGAACAACACCTTTCCATGTTTTACTTTATTTGCCTGTCAAAATCGTGTTTTATTTTGGTTAATGTACGATTCAAATTGATAAAAATAACAGTGCACTGAGTTTTTTAGTTTGTCGTAATATTTTCCATTTATACACAGCTTGTTCAATTGAAACCCATCTTTGGTCCAGGAAAAATTTATTGACAAGTACAGTTACAAATAACTACCACTACAATTGAGGCACATATCCCACTGTTTCACCAACCGATGTATACCCTGCTTATAGAATTCTTGTGGCTGCTGCTGGAAGAATTCTTTCACAGCGTTTTGTACTTCTGCGTCCGACTGAAAACGGTTACCTTTTAACGCCTTTTTTAGTGGCCCAAAGATGTGAGAATCGCAAGGCGATAAATCGGGACTATAGGGTGGATGCTCTGTTATCCTCCATTTCTTTCGTTCCAGATTTTCTTTCACTACGTTGGCAACATGAGGTCGAGCATTATCGTGAAGCAGAATAACACTACGTGAAAGCTTCACTGGACGTTTTCTTCTTATTGCTTGATGGAGCTTGTTCAAAGTTTCATTATACAGGTTTGCGTTGATATGCACTCTAGGTTCTGTAAACTCTATCAGCAAGGGCCCTTCATGGTCGAAAAAAAATGTCAACATCACCTTGCCTGCAGAAGGTTGAACTTTAAACTTCTTTGGTGGCGGAGAATTTGCGTGTTTCCATTGCATCGATGACAGCTTACTGGATGGTTCAAAATAATGACACCAATATTCATCGCCAGCAACTATTGACGAGAGAAAGTCATTACCATTTTGACTGTATTCCGTGAGGTGTTGCAAAGACAAGCTCATTCGCAAGCTTTTCTGGTCCTCAGACAAAAGACGAGGAACCCATTGCGCACAAACTTTGCTGTAACCTAGTTTGTGTACGATACTATGGACAGATCCTATACTCACACCAACATTTTCTGAAATTGCTCTGATTGAAATTCCACGATTTTCTCTAATCAAGCCTTCCACACATGCCACATTCCTGTCTGTTGATGCAGTGATCAATGCACCTGGTCGTGGCTTATCATTCGTCCTCTCTTCTCCATTCTTAAATTTTCGACACCATTCCTTCACAGTTGGATATGCAAAACATGCGTTTCCATACACTACTTGCATTCGCGTATAAATTTGCAACGGTTGCACACCTTCAGCACACAAAAATTGAATTACCGCACGCTTATCACATTTGGACGGATTGTTAACAACAAACGCCATTTCAAAGTCACAATACTTAAAATCGCTGTCAAATATAAACGAAATAAACAGATCAGTGTGACGTTTGCATACACTACTAATGTTGGAAAACGTCAGTTGAATGATTACAATTGTTTCCAAGGCCAACCTGACCAAAGATGTGTTTCAGTTGAACAAGCCTCGTATATTATATGAAAACATATATGATGAAACTATTTACTCAAGGTTAAACTAAGTCAAAAGTTACAGGAACACAAGTATTATGAGTTTTCTGGTTAGAGAATTGGTCCATTAATGACTGGAGAGGATGAATGAGAATCCTGTGCCACGCATTTGTTTTGACTGTCTCTTCAGCTTTGGCTTGTAGAACAGTCCATTTGCTTACTGTATTCCGTCCAGCAGGAATATTTCAACTCACTGCTCTGAAAAAAAAATTCCTATAAGTAAAACGGGACGTCTAGTATAACAGTGAAATTTATACGACTTGTCAGTAGTATTTTTAGCAACGAAACAATAATATGTAAAGCCTTGCCTTACTCATGTACATACATACATGCAGCTATAGAATATCAGAATGTGATTATTTTTAAGAATGCCTTCATTATCACATAATGTTCTATGGAATTCCGACTTAAATGGTACAAGCAAGACAGAACAAGCCACTCTCAAGTTATCTCTTCTGGTTTTACGAGGGTTATACTATATGATGAACATTTATTCCTTAGTTTTGTATAAATAAAAAAACTATTTCAAAACTACATTAACGTGTTTATAATCTGGTGTTGGATAAAGCATTTGATGTAAACGTTACTATTGACAGTAGACAATTACAATGGGGGACTGGAAGTGACTGATGAATCGTCGGACGGGAATTAAGGAAATATTTGAAAAACTGGTGAAAAATGAACGCTAATTTGAATCTCCCCGTTATTCTTTAATGAAAGTGATCTAGATTTTTTTCGTCGAAATTATTAACCGTTAGATAGAAGTAAAATAGAAAAACGTAACAAGGAAGCAATCGATTTCCAGTAGGTACCTTTTGTCGTCGCTACCTACGTACTTAATCCCACTGAATAAAAAAAGCATCTACAATTGTAATGAATATTTACTAGCGTGAAACAAACTTACTACCGACATGTCGAGATATAAATAAATAAACAAGAAAGAAACGACTACATAGCAGCTCGAGTGATTTGAATGAATCAAATCAAAGCCAAAGCAACAAATTGTATGTCTGAATGGGATAGAATTGTGAACCAGATGGTCGTTCGACGGTTCAACGCCAACTTAAAACATCTTTTGCGTGGGTTTTCGGTGCACTTTCCGTGGGCTTGGCTCGCGCTCCGCGGATGCCCAGAATTTATACAATTTTTACTACGACAAACGTTCTGATTTTAAAATAAATTAATTAACTGAAACGATTTCTACTTTTGAATAGAAATTTTATTTTCAAACATTCAACAACATTCAATAGATATCTATGTGACAAGTATTATGGGAAAAGTATCATTTTCCGTTTTAAAAAAGTTACTAGATATATAGAAGACAATGGAAGAAACTTAATTCATTAGTTTGTACCATTTTCATCTTCTACATCTAGTTTTATTGGAGAGATTTTCAGTAGTTGTGGTGGTTGTATTATTTCCTCCCCAAAGTGCTTCCGTCTGAGTCCTTATAAGCTCTCGCAGACGCAGAGTATGAGTATTTCTAAGCTCTCGCAAAGGCAGAGTTCACATTTCTTGCACATAAGCTCACTCACTAACTTTGTCCATTTTGTGCAGATGTTTCCTCAGGGTGCAGTATCCAGTCACCAAATCGGTAACTGTCTTCAAATGACACTAGGTGCCTTCTAGTATTACGTTGCACTCTTTGGAGACCAGGGGGTCTTTGCTTCCCTTTTCTTATGACATTCGACATACTTTAGCGCAACAATTTTTTTTAACTAAAATTGCCGTAGTCTTAATAGGGCTTAATAGGGGCTTAATAGGCATTAGTCTACAATGTTAGGTTAGGTGTAGACCAATGACTACGTAATCAATGGGCTCGTATACTAAAATTTTTAAATCATTTTTAACTGTCGTAAAACAAATTACTAAGAATAAAAATATGATTCTGAAAATTTCATGTCAATAGACTATGTCGCTCTCCTAATACAACCAATTAAACAAGCATACCGTAGCGGGGCGAAGACTATGACTGTGACGTCACCGCTTATGAAAGTTAATGTGCACAAACATTACGCTTCTGACGTGTGTAACGTGCCTCGCGTAAAATTTATTTATTTTGAATTACTTACAAAATTTTGTGTGAATAAAATAAAATGTGTGGACCTAATTTTAAAAAAGCAGACTCATTAAATCTTCCAGAAGTGAACTTGCTAATGATGATGAAGTTTTTTAATCAAAAAAACGAGTTTATTAAATTACAATTTTATATTACGTGACACATCGTTTTTGGCTGTTTTCCGGCGAGAATGATCAAAAATGTCAATATTTTCATGAATACGTGCTCTCTCAAATGATATACAGGGTGATTCCATATGTTTTATTTTATTCCTGGTCTGGTGGACAAAGTTACGGCGATAACGCTATAGGTTACTCAGTAAAAATTGCAATTTTTTAACTGCAGACTGCCCAATTTAAAGAGCTTCTCCAAATGCTATTTATGATGAATGTGTAGTGGACATTAAATCACCAATGTTGGAAAAAACAAGAAAAACTGATTTTGATGAAGCAGGTAATATTAGTTCCAAATGTTTACATCAGATTCAAATGCAAATGCACCTAAAAAAGCGATATTTGTTAGAGCTGATCCGGACTTTGAATCAAATCAAATAATATCTTTTAAAACATATAATATACGCCAGTTTTGTTGATGATCTACTGAAAAAGATTACCTGTTTTTTGGAAAAAAGCAGTATTAAATAAAATTTAATTTGTGAAGAACTGACCCATTATTTTATTAAATAATGCGCTGTTTAATGTTAATAATTTTTTTAAGGTGACTTAGAAGTCTCGCTGATGTCTAATTTTTGCACAGCGCCTTAAAACGATTTGCTCTTCCTAATGGTAAAATAATAAAAACTATGTAAATGAGCCCATTGCTACCATAGCTTGGTCAAACTCTTCTGGATAAAATGACAGATAAACTTGAGTATCGTCGGCATATGAAGGACTAGGACTATTTTAAGCTGACAAAGACGCCTGGAATGTTATTTCTTGAGCAGACACAGTTGGAAATTTCGTGCTGCTCTAAATGCTCGTGGAGGACATACGAATCAACGTCTTACGTCTAGCAATTTTGATCTAATTTGAAAAACAATAAAATTTCAACTACTCGTTACTAAATCACCTAAACTCAAGTCCACCGAGCAATATATTCATTTAGTACATCCCGGACATGGATAACTAGATGTTCACTTATCTCTGGCGGAATTTGATGCTGACAAATAAAATGAAGCGTGCCAGTAATCATTCTATTTCATTCCACCAATTGTCAGGATAATTTTTTGATTAAAACAATACGATCCTTAAACTACTTATTAGAACATTCTTTAATATAGTTAACTTCACTGCTAATCAGAGATAATAATATACGGGGTGATTCATTAGTGCGATAAGCCGCAAAAGCGAGAAAATGTACACCTATTAATTTGGCAGCTAGCTCTAGTTGTTGTCATAGCAGTCTGTCAAAATGAAGGAATATGATTGGCTTTAAACGATACGTATGAAATTGTCTCCGTATTTTTTTTTCGGTTTTATTCACAATTAACAATAATTCCAATTTTTTGATTAGATATCCTCGTCAATTTAAGATGAATCCATTATCCCTCGGGACTGGAACAATTATCCCTGTGTCACTTTTTCTACCTATTACTGATAAAATTACTTCCAACGAACCCGATCGTTATTCGGATTAATGATGCTAATTGGAATTATATTTTTCTCATAATTGCGTCTCAATCAATCAGTTGCGTAGGCTGCGTGAATGGAAAAATGTTGTTTGTGAAACCTTAATACAAAATAGAAAGACAAGAATTGTCGATTACCGATAGGTATCAATATTTTTCGACCAAATAAACACGTTAAGGAATTAAAATTGTAACAAAATTAAAAAAGAAGTTATGAAAAACCTTCTCTAACAATGGAATTTATTGGTTTTTCAGTGACTATTTCACTAGAGTAAATTGATAACTGACAAAATTTGAAGGTTTTGAACTTGCAATTATTTGTCTTGTCGCGGTAATTTTTTGACGTTTAATATATCAAATCTATGTGTATAAAATTCTATCACTCTGTTATAAAATTCAATATAAAATCTTTGTTAGTGGTTTCTAAGGAAATTAAAAGTTGTTTATTTATTTATTCAACTGTCTAAAAATTATTAAAACTGTTTCAAAAATTTAAATAAGTATTATTAACATGAATAATACAAGATTTGGAAATAATTCAATAAATGAAATAGAGAGTACAATTAAGCAAAGTATACCACGAAATACAATGAAGAAGAAAAAAGTCCGCGTGGGAACAGTTTAGAATGTTTCTGGACACACATAATTATACGTTAAAAAAGGATACTTCTGAACAAGTTATAGCAAAAATTCTTGAAGATTATGGTTTTAACATGAAAAAAAGAGATGGAACTGATTATACTGAAGCTAGTGTGAAAACACTTAGGAATACGACTGCTCAAATGGTTCAGGAAAAATATTTTCTAGAATTTAACATCAAAATTGATCCATTTAAAGATATTACCTATAAATTTTCTAGATTGGCCAGTGATACAAAACGTAAAAAGCTTCAGGCTGAACCTGAAACCAGAAAAAAAAGTTCTAACGCGTTTACCAAAGAAGAATTAATGGAAATGGTAGAAAGCTATTCTGAAGATAATCCTGATGGGTTACAAAAAAGTTTTTTCATTTATGTTCGTTCGAATTAGTATGGCGTGGAAATGAAGCTACTAATTGTGATATTAATATATGATAATAAAGGTAATTTTACTGGCCGGGTAGAATATAATCCAATCTTTTCCAAAACGACACAAGGAGGATCAAAAGCTTTATCTTGCAGTAAGTGGCTGGTAAGAAATAATGCTAACAACAGTTTGTGTCCCGTTCGTTTATTTTTAAAAATAATCAAAAAAAGAGAATCCAATCCTTATCTAACAACAACAAGATTATTTTTAACAGTACATCCAAGTTGGGAGAAAGGAATATGGTACAAAAATTCAGCATTGGGAATTAATACATTTTCAAAGTGGACGAGAATATCGGCAGAATCAGTTGGTATAGACACAAAAAAAATAAAAATAACTAATCATTCACGTAGAGCTTCTGCAATATCTGCATTAGCAAAAGAAGGAGTTGGTGAACAATTAAGCTTACAGGACATTCTTCTGCCCATTCTTTGAAACCATATTTACAATTAAATGAAGAACACCATTTCCAACTTATAAGAGAACCTTCGAGAAAATAAAAATAAAGAAAAGGAATCCTCAGTATCTAACTTAAATTCATCACAGGTTATGATGCAAAACAATCCCCAAAATAATGCTACAACGTATGTACAATTATAATAATTGTACTTTTTACATAAATAAGTAATTTTTTTCATAATGTTATTATTTTTTTGGCTTTGTATAATTGAAGTTTGCAATAAATAAAACGTTTAAACATATGATTTTTCAGTTTTTCTCTCTTGAAATAGTCATGTCGAATTCCACTCAATTGAAAATTTTGTAAGGTAAAATTATTCTCTTGTCGTATTCAAGTTTGCTGCTTTTAGGTATAATTTTGCTCATGACATTTAATCCAAAACCACTCGCCTAACGGCTCGTGGTTTTGTTGAAAATGTCATTCGCAAAATTGCCAAGCAACAAACTTTCATGACAATCGAAAAATTTTGCCCACAAAATTTCCACTCTCGTGGTATTATATATGACCATGCTACTACTGATCTGTTTTATGAGTGAATTGTACGATGTACTGTAACTAGAGTAGACTTTTCTCACTAAGTTTAATAATAAACGTAACAGGTTAATCTTGTTTAAGGTACTAGACAAGTTTATTGTTTAATTGAGAAGTTTTAACGGATGGTGTCGCTGTGCAAAGAGTTTCTTTCGTACCAAGAAATAAAAATAACTCGTTGCTTTTTTGACGCTTCTTGAGCTGGTTAAGTCATTAAAAAAATACCTATGGTTGTCAAATCCACTTTACAATTCTAATTTCATTGAAGTGTTGAGTATTTTTTAATACTTTACTCAGTTTAGAGCTTCATCCATAGAAATGCTCCTAATTGGATAGCATACAGAACTGCTCATATTTCCAAATGCAGTAAAGATCAAGAATCACTGCACAAGCAGATAGCTGTTGTTACGCAAATGGTTCAAAAACAACATTCAGAAGAAAATTCAAGTCATTGATTTATGAGTAGAGAGATTAGAGGAAAACAGACCTCGAACAGCCAAGTGGTTTTAAAATACTCTCCTCAATAGGAAAACAAAGTGTCTCTGGTCTGGAACCTTGGTCCGGAAATAATGGTACCATAGGGGATTTCATCAAACCAGAGCCAAACACTAAATACTTGTCTTTTATGTTTTTATATATCATTAAAAGGATGTCGTCTGAATCATCATAATGCTGATTGGAACTGTCGGGAGATCCGACGTGTCGTCTCTATTTGAAAGATAATGAAACACCTAAGTATATACTTTGTACCAGCCCGCTAAATATAGCTCAAGTCAGGTTTGACAGGGTCCCTCCCTATCCCGTATACCTAGCATTCACCCTATACTTGATACCAATCGGATTTCTTAATATGAATTTGTTTGGTTGGTGATACCTTTAAAAATGGTGTGAGCCAGCAATGGAGAAGTGAAGTGCCCACTCAAAACAAACCGCAACCGATAATAGGAATATATCCTTCTTATGGGTACCATCACACACCGGTATAAAGGGTAACGAAGACGCCGATATCTGAGCTCAAGAATCAGTCAGCAACAGTCATACCCCAAAATTGGAGCTGATACCACACCAAGACCACAAAGCAACTGTCAGGAGCTTTGTTGTAGATAAGTGGCAACATAAATGGAACCTTCAGAACCATAACAAAATGCATGAAGTAGTGACAAATGTGAGAGAAACTCCCTCCCTGCCGACTACAAGAGCTGAACAAATTAAAGCTACCCGATTAAGGATTGGACACAGAGCCTTAACGCACAAATTCATGCTAAATAAAGAAGACCCACCTCAATGTCCCCAATGTAATGAAAATATGTCCATCAAACATATTATCCTAGAATGTCCCCAGTTTGTAATCCAACGAAGACAGCATAAGATCCCCAACTCCTTACAGTTAGCTCTCGGAGACCAAATCAACGATTCCTTGAAATTCTTCAAAGCCATCAACATGTACAATTTATAATCATAATGTAACTGATATATGTAACTGTAACTGTAACTGTAACTGTAACTGTAACTGTAACTGTAA
>CAJUYG010000699.1:5781-57886 GCA_910591675.1 Galerucella calmariensis | reverse complement strand
TGAAGGTTCCTGAACACTTTTACAGCCCAGTTAGCTCTTATTGAAGGATTCAGAACACTTTTATAGCCCAGTTAGCTCTTATTGGAGGTTCCTGAACATTCTTTGACGCTTCACTTCCTCTGGCGATAGTAATTTGAAGGTCATATACAAAAATTGTGAAAATCCCAACGCACGACACTGTCTAGACATTTTATATCTTAATATGGCTAGGAATAAATAATATCAAATTTCTCATTAAAAATAGATCTGCACTTGAGTGCTCGAGATGTTGTTATCAGTGTTCTTGTTAATATTCCTGCACATTTCTTCCGGAAATACCGTAGAGGTAACTTTCAAAAATGTTACTTTTTACGGTTATGAAATGTTCACGGCGAAATTCAAACCGACAATTCTTCACGGGAACAGTTTGAAGGATTTTATTCCGAATACAGAGTTTGACAACATTATATTTTTGAACCAATCCATTCCTGTTTTATATAAAGATGCTGTTGTTGATATTAACGTATTGTACGAATTAATTATGGACTTTTGTGGTATTGAAGATATCAGACCAGGAGCGTTTAGAAATTTGAGTCGATTGAATAGATTGTCCCTCAAAAGTATGTATATAATATTTTCAGAGTTGAATAGTTTGGCTTTAAAAAGATATTTGAGATAGAAAAGCTATGTGAAATAAGTGATCATTTTCCCTATTTTTTAGTGAACGAAATAGAGAAAGTTGAAAATGGTGTGTTCAACAATCTCACCCTGAAAACTTTGGATCTAAGTTTCAATAAAATAAGCTTCATCCATCAAAAAGCATTCAATGACATGCCGGAAATGTTTCAGATCAACCTAGCATCGAATAGAATTTCAGCATGGAATCCCGAGTGGTTCGGTAACAGTCCATTATTATCCGTGCTCAATTTTGAAAATAACTTGATAACAGAACTTCCAGCTGGGAGTTTTAAAAACTTGAAAAAGAAAAGATACCTCACTATGGAATTGATATTCAACGAAAACAAAATATCGACTATAGACTCAGACGCATTTGCTGGGATAAAACAAATTCACATACTTTCTTTAAACAAAAATCTTTTACAAACCTTCGATTATAATTTACTAAAAAATGTCGCGGTCAAATTCTTGAGATTGAGTAATAACAGCATCACTTGCTTGGATAATTTAGACGAATTATTTAAAGCTACACATACATACATAGACTATAATCCAATTGAATGTAAGTGTTTGAAAAAAATTCAAAAATGGTGCGAGAAAAATCAAAAAGATGTGGGAGTTGCTAACACAAAGTGCCCAGACGATCCGAATGTAATAGATATCGAAGAAGTTCGAGAAGTGGCTAAGGATGTTTTTGCTATCGACAAAATTACGCTGGTACTTCCAAACGATTATAAATCTGAGGATAAAACAAATTTTTTTGGTAATTTTTTCAAAAGACTACATTGAAAATAATTTTGAATACTTGTAAATGCTTTTGAATTAAATGTATTTGGTGTTTTATGGTAATTTCTCGTTAAAAATTTTGTCACACAGAGGCGAGATCGCTAAATGGCGACATTCTCGAGCGCCGTCGAGACCTATCAAAATCGAAAGATGGAGTAATTTCGAAAAGAAAAGCTCGTATGGTAAAAACCATTTTAGCGGTGGGTATGGTGTGTACGGTTTTTAACTTTTAACTATTTTGTATTAATAATAACGTTAGGTTATTTTTCTTTCAAACATCTTTAGCTTCCTTTAAAACATTCTGTAGTATTCAAATTTCAAAAAAAAAGATTACATAGTAGTAGTCACGAAAACATTGCCAACGTAGTGGATTTCATCTAAAGTCTCAAGAAATCTGAGAATTTATGTAGAGGCCTCGAACTGAGGTGCCCGGCAGCTAACGTATAGCTGATCACTAGACAAGAACTGTGAATGTATTGCTTGTAACTCCCAATCCAAAGGATATACTTGTACCTGGGTATATTGGTAGTATTCCAATTCAACATTCACACCTAAATGTGAAATAAATAAAACAAAGAAAGAGACTGAAATAGATTTTTTTTGTTGTAGAAAGATTACTAGATGTTTTAATTTGAAGGTTATAGAAAAAAACTGATTCTACTTTAAATCCCGTAGGCACAAGTTGGAATCTTTCTTATTTTGAAAATAATCCAAGCACCCTTGTAAACTAAAATAGCCGGACATCAATATATTCGCGATAGTCGATCTGCTGTCGCATATTTGCTTAAACGGTCTCGATCGTTGAGCCCAACAGCCAAGCAGCGCTGGCGTAATATGGTAGTCTTCACATAAGTTTACTGATAAAGGGGTACTGGACGTGAAAAACACGAAAGTAAAGTGTCTGTATCTGTTGAAGATCGGATAGATCTTCCTGTTCGTTGGTGGCGAAGAGTAAAAAAAATTTGTTGCCACTCGCTGACAAATTCTGAGATGGTAGATTGGAAACGGAGCTGTTTAAATTAAAATAAACGGTTTTTGAGAAAAAATGTTCCAAAGAGTTTGTGGGAGATCTTTTGAAACTAACAGTGATTATTTTTTAAACGATCCTGTCAGACAATCGTCATGAGAGAAAAATTCAAATCGACCAATGGCATCAAAATTACACTGATAATTTGCTAGTAGCGAATCCTTCAAAAATCCGATATGAAGCGGGATCTTATCGCAATCTATCGCGAACTATCGAAAAGATGCCGCTAGCTATCTAGAAAATTTCCCTGTAGGTCCGTAACTATACTAACGAGTGTTAAAATTGCGCATTATTTGTCATACGTCAAATTTTAAAATTCATTGAAATGTCGCGAATTTGTACAATATTCTTTAAGTTCTATTCAAGGAAAAGTGACTGCAAGTAAACCCAAAAATATAATACTTTTATTTCTTCTACCCGAGAAATACTCTACCAAATGGGCTCATTTACATAATTTTTTTTATTTTACCATTAGGAAGAGCATATCATTTTGAGGCTCTGTGCCAAAAATTAGACGTCAGCGAGACTCCTAAGTCGCCTAAGAAAAATTATAAACATCAAACAGCGCTCCTCTCCGAATTTCAGGTGTGACGTCATCGCATATGAAATCTCTCCAGATACCGCGCCGATCGGTTTTCGGTTAGAGCTAGTAACAGTATTCTGCTTGCTTATATGCTTTTATTAATATACGTTTTAGCAAACTCTAAACAGTATTGTGTGGGTGAAATAAGAACGTTTAGAAATAATTGAAACTATTCGACACAATGAACCAGCACCAGAGTAAAAAAAGCTATAAATATTGTGCGGTTCCAGAATGTGAAAGTACTACGATTAACACATCTAACAAAACATTTAATTCTATTAATAAGGATGCAAAAAAAATGGAAGCAATGGCAGAAAAGCATAAAAAGACTCAAAGCATTCACTGATAAGTCAACATACTTTGTTTGTGTATTTTTAGGTCTACATATTTTATAAATTCCCTTATAAAATACGTTGTAAATTTATATTGAGAGGGTTATTGGAAACCACAGGCTTGCATTAATCTAATTTTTTTTAAATGCGTAAATATTGTTCTTATAGCTTGTGTTGTTATTAATGTTCAAAATTATTTAATAAAATAATGTGTCAGTTCTTCACAAATAAAATTTTATTGAATACTGCTTTTTTCCAAAAAACAGGTACTCTTTTTCAGTAGATCATCAACAAAACTGGCGTATATTATGTGTTTCAAAAGAAATTATTTGATTTGATTCAAAGTCCGGATCAGCTCTAACAAATATCGCTTTTTTACCAGAGAGGTGCATGTGCATTTGAATCTGATGTAAACATTTGGAACTAATATTACCTGCTTCATCAAAATAAGTTTTCCTTGTTTTTTTCAGCATTGGTGATTTGATTTCCACTACAGATTCATCATAAAATAAATAGCATTTTGAGAAACTCCTTTAATTGGGCAGTCTAAAGTTAAAAAAAAGCATTTTTTTACTCAGTAACCTATAGCGTTATCTCCGTAACACAAGACCAGGAATAAAATAAAACATCTGGAATCACCCTGTATATCATTTAAGAGAGCATGTATTTATGAAAATATTGACATTTTCAATCATTCTGGCCGGAAAACAGCCAAAAACGATGTGTCACATAGTATAAAATTATAATTTAATAAACTCGTGTTTTTTATTTAAAAACTCCATAATCATTAGCAAGTCCACTGCTGGAAAAATTAATTAGTCTGCTTTTTTAAAATTAGGTCCACACATTTTATTTTATTCAAACAAAATTTTGTAATTCAAAATAAATAAATTCTACGTGAGGCACGTTACAGTCAGAAGCGTAATGTTTGCAATTTATATTTAGTTAGGTCGATTAGTGATGTGAGTTTTTAATATTAATTTGTTATAGGTACGTTACAAAATTTTATTTAATTGCTTCTCGAAACAAGTGTTTTACACTTATCTAGTATTCATTCATTCACAGCTGAACTTATATGTTTTACTTTATATTTTTTACTTTGTATTTGTACTATGCCGATGTGAATAAAAATATTATTAACTTTCATATGCGGTGACGTCACAGTCATAGTCTTCGCCCCGCTACGGTATGCTTGTATAATTGGTTAGGAGAACGACATATTCTATTGACATGAAATTTTCAGAATCATATTTTTATCCTTAGTACTTTGTTTTACGACAGTTAAAAATGATTTGAAAATTTCAGTAAACGAGCCCATTACACTCGTGCATCAAAATAAACCTGATAATTTTTTATTGAAGCATGTTGACAGTAAAAACTGCATTCGGTTATTTTCAAATATATGAAATAAACTGATGATATATGAAAAAAAACTCATGCAGTTATTAGACAACATGCTTTCAAAAAAAATTATCGGTAATTTTGATGCACTTGTGTAATTACTTCCGATAATTTTTTCACGCTGTTTGATTGGATATTCGTTTGAATGAATGCGTAAGCCATTGGGTACCGGACATTTGTCAGTGTCATTTTTATTTGACGTTGAAAATTTGCTGTCAGTTAACCTGTTTATTAAAGATACTTACATATTTGCATTTTGCCAATTAGTTTAAAAAGTAATCACGAAATTCAACCCAAAGGACGTCCTATACAGTGCTCAAGTTGGCATTTTGTCAAAGACCCATAGAAGTCTAAGAAAACTTATTGACTATATTAAAAACTAACTCCTTGACTCGTTTAGGAACAACGCGACATTGATAAATTAAAAAGTATTACATTAACTAAAAAATGAGTTTGTAACTAGTCAATGGACGAATCTTTTTTGAAAAATGAGTTGAAGTAGTCGAAGAAGGTAGAAAAAATGACTAAACGTCAGTTGCGTTGGTGTTGCTAGACAAATTGTGATGAAAATTTAAAGAAGATAACACGTTGGCGTTCAAAGAAGTATCATCACTTAGCAACAATTAAAGTTTACAAAATAGTATAAGGTGGAAGGATTATATACATTTTGATAAATTAATCTACTGAAACACTCCTTGTAACAAATACGGGGAGAAACAATATATTGTGTAGGTTTAAAAAATATTATGACAATAGATTAAAACATTGTTAAGATATTGCCAAATACATATAGATTCAAAAGTTTTGCATCACACTAAATCTCCGAAAAAAAAAATGTGTTCATTATAAATGGATCAGAGACTAATCAAATAATTAGTTTCAATAAAAAAAAGTGTAGATTTGTCAAAAATTTTTATTATCCAATAATAAACTTGCTTTAAACATAAAAAGTATTCTTAGAAATTGAATAAATTGAATACAAATTGATTCTTTTTAAAGAAAAAGGTAAGTGAGAACCTGCATGAGAACTTTTAATAAAGAGTATTTCCACCTCTAGAATTTATGCAAGCTTTAAGTCGCTTGCCCATGCTGTTTACCAAATTATAAATATTCTGTTGAGGAATATTTCGCCATTCTTCTTGGGCCGCATGAACAAGCTCTTGTACACTCCTGGGTGGATTTCTGCGTGCTGCCACTGCCCTGGCAAGCATGTCCCAAGCATGTTCTATGGGATTCATGTCAGGAGATAGGGCAGGCCAGTTCAAACGATTGATCCCTTCAGTTTCAAGA
This sequence comes from Galerucella calmariensis, assembly GCA_910591675.1. Taxonomy (NCBI): domain Eukaryota; kingdom Metazoa; phylum Arthropoda; class Insecta; order Coleoptera; family Chrysomelidae; genus Galerucella; species Galerucella calmariensis. The sequence goes on along the minus strand of CAJUYG010000699.1, from coordinate 51,810 downwards.
TACTCATTTATAGCTCTGGTCCGATGAGGTCGGGCGTTATCGTCCATAAAAACGAACGCCATAGTCTCACGTGAGGATGTAGAATCTCTCTGAGATACCTATCACCAGTCATCGTTCCCTCCACATGAATTAATTCTGTGCGATCATTTAACATGATACCAGCCCAAAACAGAGCACTTCCTCCACTGAAGGGCGGCACGGGGCGAGCATGGGCAAGCTGAGCAACTCTCGTCGGATTTCGCCACACACGTATTAGATGGCTATCTTGTACCAAACAAATCCTTGTCTCGTCGGAAAAAAATACCGAATTCCAAAATTCTTCAGGCAAGGCCGCGTGTTCTTGAGCCCACTGTAGTCGGCGAACTCTGTGCTCAGGTTGTAGTCTGGCCACTCTTATTGGTCGGCGACACCTCAAACCTGTCGCAAGTACTCGTCTTCGTAATGTCGAGATCGATACTTGAACTCCCAATAACGCATGTCTCATATCTCTTTGGAGTGCTGGTATTGCCATGGTCGAGTTTCTTCGGATAGTTAAGTGGATATAGCGGTTCTGCCGCTGATTAGTAACACGCCTTCTACCGCTTCTAGGTCTATCACGAAGAGAATTGGTCTGGAGATATCGGTTCCATGCACGAGACACATCACTTTGCCAAACGCCAACTCTGTTTGCCACGAACCTTTGAGAATAACCTTCTTCAACTAAAGCCACTATTCTTGCACGGTCAATCTCACTTATGACTTGACGATTCATGTTTGCACTTAAAATCGTAAAAATCAAATGCCTTGAATGTTAAAATGATCCCACTTAAAATGTTATCTTGCAAAAAAAACTGTAAACATCTGTATATTGCAAAAAATTTGGATCATATTGATATGGTAAACATTGATAAACAAGCCAACAAAAAATTGTTAGAGCAAAAAAATTCCTTCGCATCCGAAGAAGGTGATGCAAAACTTTTGAATCTATGTGGTTTCTTTTTATTAATAGCAATCCAAATGCCAGATTTAAAAGGATTCCCAATCACAGCTTCAGGCTAATAAACTGGTACTGACATTCCCTCTTGGTAACTTGATCCACTACTTCGTTACTCAGAATTTTCCTCCCAGTTTAAGATCCTTTTAAAGCATTTATACATAATTTTCCACTTTCTCAATTAATAAATACAGCTGTGAAGAACTAATTTTGTAATTTCATCACCCTGTATAAGTGAAAAGGAGTGCCAACAATGGACTATTTTAAATTCAGAGCGTCAGGAGGACATGTCTCTCACATATGCTCCGTATATGGTTGTGTACTGATGATTTACGTCTCAAGATATCGGTCTCTTGTTAAGCCTTAATACAACAGTTTGCTCTTTATCTTATCAATGAATGTCCCTTTCGCGGTTGTACCACGGAATGGACATACCGTACGTGAAAGGTGACATGATCCAGAATATATCTCTCTATAAGCGTGCTGTGTTTATCCTGTAGCGCTATAACTACATTATTTCAAGTCCAAGTGAAAGTGAGTTTTCTATTTATTTGAATGCCAATTGAGTGCAAAAAATGTTGTGCTTGGAAGGACTATTAGGGCGATCTCTAGATATAAATGAATGAAAATATAAAGTGACGATCCTCATGAAAGTATGTTTTTTTTGGTAAACCTTCACCGATTACGCATTAATACCATTAGTGGGTCTGAAACTCTTTTCCAACGTCAAAAAATTGGAAATAAACGTGGCCAAATGAAAGCTGACGAGATGACAAGACCAAAGAATTTCTTTGGTTCCATGAAGATGCTAACAAAACTGTCAAAAACTCGATCAATATTATTGTACGATTGATAAAGGGGTTTCTGAGTAGTATTCCATAAATACATAGCTAACTAGTGACATCCAAGATTTGATTTGAATCCCCGCAAGAAACCTCTGATCCAAGCCTCTCTCCTTCCTTACATCACAATAGAGACCAAGTGAAGACGATTGGACTTAGTATTGGACTCACCAGCGTGTCTGTCGTCAGCATGGCTATAAATAGTGGGGAAAAGGGTGACGTAGATCAGATTAGAATTGTCCTATACCACTGCGACCTTCGCAGATCTATTATGGTCCTCTCTATATTTAGAGCTCTAGCTTTATTCTTTTTACTAGACTTGATAGCAGGATACCGCCTCCTTTGCCTAGCTCTCTGACCTCGGTTTTTCTTCTCCGCGAAACCGCACCCTTGCTAGGCCTTCGCACTCACATAGTATGTGCTCCTCGCTTTCATCTTCTCCCTGGCACAACCTATATAGGCTGTCATCTGCTAGGCCAATTGTATGCATATGTTTCCTCAGCCTACAATGTCCCGTCAGTATTCCCACCATCATCCTCGTCGTTTCCCGACTTTGACATAGTAGGTCGTTGACAGATTGGCCGAAAGGCTTTTAAGGAATAATTTTGCGTGCCTTTGTCCTGGGGTTTCATGCCACCAGCGCAAAGCCTGGTTGTTTATCCATTTGTGGATGCTCTCTTTACTTAGGCATTTAGCAATTCCACGGGAAGGTTCTGGCCCTATCATAACCTCTGCTGCTCCCTGCTTGGCTAATTCATCGGCCTTTTCATTACCTTTTATCCCTTACCCAGGCTAGGGTCTCTCTATTATGACTACCTGGTCTGTTAAGGACCTTGCGATACTCCCACATCAGCCTTTAGTGCTGCTTGGCTGTCGGAGTTGATGACGATGACGAAGGTGACCTAAGTGACTACTGGATAGAAAAGGGGCACTTTTCTAAACTAAAGCCACAACCTGCAGACATCTCAAAATTCCTGCGGGAGAACATGAAACATGAAACTAAAACACAATAATTTTTGAAAAAAATCAGTTTTTTACAATTTGTGGACCTTAAACTAATCTAACTCATTTTGTACTCCTATTCTCCTCTGTAAATTCATATTGTATGTTCCTACTACCCAAATTGTCGAACTGCAAACGACCCAAATGATTGAAGCAGGGTATTTGTCCGATTCAAAAACAACTAGTATCAATCTGAGAATAAAATTTATGGAGAAAACTAATGCACACACAATGATATCGTAACTTTTTGCAATGCATCTATCTTCGGTTACGTAATAAGAAACTGTCCGTTGAAGTTGAAGAAAGAAGAAGATAGCCATATAGGCCGTTCTTGCAATTAGCAGCGTGCCGCCTGGGTCGTCAATTCAGATCCAACTCCAATATCTTGAATTACGTTCTTTCGCTACGTTCCGTTCAAGTTTGCGGTAAATGCAGACAAACGATATCTTTTGCTTTATGGTAAGGATCCCTATGACTAAAATACGTGCTACAAATTAAGATAAATGGGAACATTCACGTACGCTAGGTCGTTACTTTTCTCTTGTCTTTTACAATGACACGTCGAAAGTTTTAAAAGATATTTTAATAGAAAATACTGAAGCCTTACACATTTATCAATTATTTCACTTTTTTAAGGTTCCATACCTAGAGGGTTAAAAGCGAACCTTATGACTAAGATTTCTCTGTTCGTCTGTCATCAGGCTGTATCTCATGAACCGTGATAGTTGGACAATTGAAATTTTCACGTTTTGTACAAAAGTCCATTTTAGTTGAAGAGAAATAATTGCGAAATTGATAAATTGTATTTTTTCTTCTCAAAAGCGAATGTATGTATTTTGGGGTGACATTCACTGAGACCTAAAAGATCTATTGTGCCCCCTTACTTCTACTTTGTTTCTGAGGAGATTCTCAGAAACTAAGTAGCTCCTTTAGTCCTATTTCCCGGAGGAATTTTAGGATATCTGCAGGCTTATAAATGTTCCTCTTCTATCCAGTAATCTACCAGGTGCTGTGCTCTAGGATTCTGAAGTGCTGTACAGCTAGAAAGTATGTGGATAGAGGTGTCTTCTTCCATGCCACAAAATCTGCATTCTTCTTCCACCATTATTTTGAGCTTTTTCAGGTGCCCATTCAGGCGACAATGTCCCGTTAGGATCCCTGTTAAAACTCTTAGCGCAGTTTTACTTTTACTTTGACTTATGCATTCATTTGATCTCAACAGGTTTTAGTCACCCAGAAGAGTCTTTTATTGTATAAGCCCCACTAGATCTCTCCAATGGTCAGACCTTCTCTTTTTCTCGGCTTTACCTATTTCTTCCAATATTACATTGGAGCTTATTCCGCAAGAGGGTTCAGGCCTCCATAAAGGTATTTCAGTCCCCCTCTTTGCTAGTTCATCTGCTATTTCGTTTCCTCCTATTCCAGTGTGTCCTGGAATCCATAGTAAGATGACTATATTGTTCTCGCCTAGTTCATTGAGTTTGTCTAGGCATTCCCACACCATTTTTTAACGAATTACACAAGAGCTGAGTGCTTTAATGGCTGCTTGACTATCCGACATAACGATAATCCTTTGTCTTCTGTATCCTTTATCACTATTGAACTGGGCGCACTTTCTTATGGCGTGGATTTCCGCTTGAAAGATACTTGGGGTCTTTCCCAAGCTTTCAGAGTGTTTGGTTTCTGACCCGAACACTCCAATCCCAGTTCCTTCTATCGCTTTTGAGCCGTCTGTGTACCATTGAATGGCATGTCCCAGAGGTTTTCTGATTTCTAAGACAGATTTCTCAAAAGAACGAAGAAATGCCATTTAATTGTATTTAGTTAAAACAGTTGGAAAATATTTATCAAATGACTGCTTCTGTGAAATGTTTACGTTAACAAACTATTGAATTATTATGTTTAACTTAAGATATTCACCAGAAACTAATTGGCCTACAAATTACGTTAAGTTCACGCGTGAATGATCTGACACTTTCTGTATGAGAGAAAACAATTATAATATAACAGTTGACAATAAACATTCCTTCGGATACGACTTCCATTCAATTAGTTTAAGTATGTTATACGGGGTGTGTTTGATGTTAATTCGAAAATTTAAATATTACATATTCAATTGTTTTTTTTTCAAGCTTCCCTAGAGTCCTTGAAGGATGAAGTGGATTATGAATTACTGCTGTCAAAAATTGCGATCAATTGAAATTATAAATAACAGAGATAGAGTTCAGGAAGTTGGAACTTTTGATTGGAAATTTTCTTCTCTTTCAAGATCTTTTCCCAAAATTCCTTAAATATTAATAGTTTTTGACTTATTATCAAAAAATGTAGGCTATATTTATTTCCATTTTAATTTGTGAATAAATAGCAATTGCAATTTTTTATGTGATAATACGAGGATGTATTGATATCTAGTTAGCCTAGACCAGTTCCATGCATAAACAAAATATTGCGTTACCAATAACAATAACTCATTAGAAGTGTCGAGTGTGAAGTTGGACGTGGAAAAAGTAAACCAGAATTACGCAATAAATTAAAAGAAAAAAGATGTCCAACGAAATTGTGAAAATCGAAAAATTGGAGTATCGAGCCATCACCAAGTACCTGTATTTAAAAGGGTTAAGAGGTAAGCATATTTACGGAGATATGCTTAATACCCTTGGTGATCAATGTCCTTCGTCCTCTCCAAGACTTAAGAAGTTTCGTGTCCAAAAATCTGCTGGAAAAGTTCTTGCTTCAGTTTTTTGGGATTGCCCTGGAATAATCATGATTGATTTTTTGGATAAGGATAGAACAATAACCGGAGATTACTATTCGACATTAGTGATCACCCTACGGGAAAGGAAAGACCCGGGAAGCTATCCAAAGGTGTTTTGTTTTTGCATGACAACGCCTCTGCACACAAATCCCATGTTGCCATGCAAAAAATTCGTGATTTAGGGTTTGAATTACTAGAACACCCTCCTTATTCACGGCTCCGTCCGACTATCATCTCTTTCCTCAACTGAAAAAAAGTTCAAAAGGTCGTAAATTTTCTCCCAACGAGGAGGTGATAAAAGCTATGGAGGTCTGGTTTGCAGAGCAAGAAGAAACATTTTTTGAAAGGTCTAGAGACGTAGCAGGTTCGCTGTAATGAATGTATCCAATTAGGAGGAGAATATGTTGAGTAATAGAATATTTTGACATTGAAATTGTGTTTGGTTCTATAGTAGGCTAAGAATTTTCCATATGGGTACATATGTACATACTTTCGATACAGTTTTCTAGACGTAATTTCGAATCGATTGAGCCATTGCTCATAAACTGCAAGTATATCGCGCAAAAGGGTAAACAAACGCCCAAAAATCAAAAAATATTTCACAAAAACACTTCCGTTCTTTTAGATCAGTAGTTTATTATCTTTTTTCTTTGCAGCTTCACTATGATCTTTGGCTGCATAACTCATCACATTGTTCTTCATATGAAGGGTAAGTGAAATTTATTTTCCATTTATTGTGATGTTTATCAAGTTTTCTCTTAGAATAATGGTAATTTTTTTTTGAATGTTTTCGAAAATCAAACCACAATCTATTTAATATTTTCTTAATGCAACTTTTCGACAGCGTTCCAGCTATCGTTATCAAGAATAATTATGCTCTTATAAAATTCTTGTCCCTGTCTGACACTACGAAAAAATTAAACAACTAGATAGTATTATTATTATTATTATCATTCCAAGTATGCACTTGCTCAGCACTTGCTGGTAATGTTCACCTATCCCGAGCGCAAATGGGATTAGGCTCGGAAGTCACATATTTAGAAATTTACGGACAGTGTGACAGGTATTTAGAATGGCAGCCTTCTGCAGATCGATGTATGTATTTTTGTGAAGACCTAGTTTGATAAGGCTATCTTGTAGAGTTTTGGGAATTAGTCCCGTATATAAAACGATAATCGGTACCACCTCTATTTTCTCTGCATGCCATATCTGTCTTACCTCAATTGCAAGATCGGTGTATTTTGCCATTTTCTCGTTATATTTGTCCAGAATATTGTTATTATTGGGTACAGCAACATCCACCAGATAAACCGAGTTAGCTTTTTTATCCAAAACTACAATATCAGGCCGGTTATTCGTCACCCGTCTATCGGTGATAATTGACCTATCATAGTATAGTCTAAAATCAGCATTCTCTAGCACCGACTTCGGATGGTACTTGTAATATGGGGTGTAGGTGTTAACTAATCCAAATTTGTTGGCCAACTTCTGATGGATGATGTTGCAAAGTTGATTGTGCCTGCGTAGGTAATCAATGTTAGCTAAGGCTGAACATTCCGACGTAATGTGTTGTATCGTCTCTGTTGTTTGTTGGCACCTTCTGCACTTGTCCGTAGCGATGTTTGGATACTTAATGATAAATTTCTTGTAATTGTTTGTATTAATTACTTGGTCTTGAATTGCGATCATAAATCCTTCTGTTTCTGGAAATAATTTTCCATCAGATAGCCACTTATTTGATGCTTCCTTGTCGATATGAGGTTGATTAAGGTCGTGATGATGTCGACCATGAAGCGCTTTCTGAGCCCACTCCACCTGTTTGTCAAAATCTGTAACGATTCCAAGTCTCATATCAGGGCTCACAAGATTTAAGGGAGAATAGTTTTTATCTGCTTTTGAGACCATCTCATGAAATTCAGATGTTTCAGCCTTGGCAATGAAGAATTCTTGGAGTCTAGATATTTGTTTGCTATGTAAATTTACTATGTCCACTAGACCTCTCCCTCCCTCTCTTCTTGGTAGTGTTGTCCTGATAACTGATGATGTCGGATGGTGACATTTGTGTTTGGTCATCATGGTACGGCTCTGTCTTTGTCCACTTCAGAATTCCAAATGAGTATGTCAGGATCGGTATGGCGTAGGTGTTAATTACTTTTGCTAGATTTTCTGCGTTCAACTGGGATTTCAATAAATTAGTTACCCTTTGAGTGAACTGGCTCCTAATTTTGATTTTTGCTTGCTTTTGGTCTAGTAGCTTAGCTTGCTGAAATCATAGATATTTGTAGGTCTCGCCATTTTGCATGGCAGTTATAATATTCCCATTGGGTAGTAACACATCTCCGTTAACGATTTTACCCTTCTCGATATTTAAGGTTTTGCACTTGTCTAATCCAAATCCCATTTGTATATCACTGGAGAATTTTTCAGTGATATTGAGAAAATGTTGAATTTGACGCTGGTTGGATGCGTATATTTTGATATCATCCATATATAAAAGGTGGGAAACAGTGCAGCTAGTGTGCTTTTTATTATTATTATTATTATTTCATTATTGTCGAAATAGACATCGACTATGAACATTTCCCAGTGATTTTTTTTACAGAAGTATGGGCAATTTTGACTAAATTCTTTTTATATTGACGGATTCTATTGGAGGTTCGTAAAAAGAATATATTTCCACAAAAACGTTTAGTCCAACTATACTAGCTCGTCTTCTTATTCCCTACCGTGACCCACGGTCGTTTTTATATTACAAGAAATCGTTATAAATAATAAAACAGAAGCCGTCTAATTAAATTGACTGAGCCGGCGAGATGAAAATCTCGTGACCTAAAAAAAAAATTCAAAGAAATGTATCCTACACCGCCTTTCTTTGTTCATGACTATCCGCTTTTGTTGTTTTCGACATCAATATTCGAGCTGTCGACTAAAGGTTTTATTTATAATTATTGTTGTTTATTAATTGGTTAATGGGAAGGTGATCATACTAAGAGGCTTTATCTGATTCTTTATATAATTTCGATAAATTTAATGATCAAAATTAACATAATTTGATAGTTTTTATGGTGAAAATATTGAAAAACTTTTATTTTTAATTCTATTTTATAGTTGGGATTATTAAAAATTAAACAGTGGGGCTCAAATTAATTAATTTCAATTTAATTTTTACATTTCCAATCATAAAATTTCGCAAAGAAAACATTCTTCTCACCTTTTTATCATTTTTATACCGTTTGATTTTGAACATCATCCAATTAAGATCTTATTGAAATGTTCAATCAACTGATATAAAAATAAGTTGTCTCGATCTGCTTGGAATTCACTATAAATATAGTTGCCTTATACGCCAGTGGTCGACATCAAAACAAGATAAATTTAAGCCACACTAGGACATCAATAAACTTAACCAAAAGTTTGGTGATAAAACACCATCAAAAGTCGTAGTTATTATTCAGACCACTGAAAAATTTAGTCTTCCAAAATGTTTTGTTGTGGCACATGTTTTAGCAAATTTAATAATAGTAAATTTGTCAAAAACATTTTTAATAGTGTGCCGCCGAGACAAGAGATCCTTGAAAATAGGCCGTTTTGCTCTAAGACGTACTGTTAGAAACTCAAAAATGAAATTTTTTGAAAGTCAAAATCTTGCAAGTTATTAACTATAATTATAATTTTATGTAGACTCTGAACATTCTAAAATGTGCAGGGTGTTCTTTTTAAAAAATGGAACTTTCTTACCGTGCTGGTTTTTTAGAGCACCCTGTATACCCAAAAATAATTTTATGAGAGGCACCTCTTAACCCTGGAAAAGTTTCGTCAAAAATTTATTTTCGGCTATCTTTATTAATTGTTATAGTAGATATTGACCTTTGTCGAACTAATGAGCCACCCTGTAGTAAATTCCAAGCAAAGTTTTAACACAGATTATTTTTTTCGTATCATTTTCAACCAATCAGAACGATCAATTTAGTTAAGTTACCTCGTATAATTTCGATTATTTTTTCACTTGTCAAAATCTGACATTTTGGTGGTTTTAACCAATAGCAATACATTATTCTAGCCAATCATTCGGTATTATACTGACAATCCCATTCATGTATAATAATTCCCATTTGTGAATACAAAAATCGTAGTTTGCTATCGGCTAAATAGGAAGGAAGAGAGTTTGCAAGTGGATAAAAATATCGGATAAATTACGTTACCGTAGCAACCCTAGCATTTAGGTACTGTCTGTTTACCAAGCAATGCACGTCAATTTGACAATTATAAATGTCAAAAACAGAATGAATTAAATAGCATATAACAATTCCAAAAAGTATGTCGAGATTTGGAAATATTTGCAAGGCAGAAATAGTAAGGGAGATTGAAAAATCAACTCCAGAAAATACCAAGAAAACTCATTCCTCCATATGGAATCAATTTAATTTAATTTAGTTTAATTGAATTGAGTTTTTTATTCATGGGATTGTCTTACCAAATACCACGCGAGCTCAGATTTAGCAGGATATTTTTTCCGGTGGTTTTCTCATGCTTACTTTCATTGGCAATTTAACTCGATCTGTTCAGGCAAAATCACTCGAGCTACGCTCTCGTGATTTTGCCAGAACAGCTCTCGTTAAATTGCCAATGAAAGTAAGTATTCGAAAACAACCACAAAAAATATCCGGCTAAATCTGAGCTCTTGTGGTATTACCCCCGATTATTCTGCTTCCTCATCGATAAAACCTTGTTTACATCGAAACGTCAAAATTTTACTTTGAATTTGTCATTATTGACAACTAAAAGTGCTTCGAAGTTTATTGAAAAATGACACAAACCGATTGAGTGCCATCACCCAAGAGAATATTAAACATTCAGGTAATACAAAATTTTAAATTTATGAAAAAAATAATCTTCCCAAATACAACTCGCTCTTCAAATTTTATCACATAATTTTGTATTTTCATCACTCAAACTTGTTTATTTGAGGCAAAAACATTCAAACAAAACGAATTTAGATAAAATCCCTCGTCCTAACGGACTCGTGATCAATCGGTTTATTTTCATATTCTTGCCAAATAAACAAGTTTTGATTATACATAGGGTAGCTCTACCAATCAAAAATTTACTATACTTTAATTTCCATAGTAACCACATCGACATCAATATTCTGACATTTATCAAAAATGAGTCGAATTGGATTGTGAATTCCATTGTACCGATTTGTATCTAAATTAATAAATGGTTTATATTTACTCAACAAATAATCTTATCAAATACAATACGTACTTCAAAAAATAAATACAGTTATACACCTCAAACTTCCTGCATAATTACAAATCGTGACTGTTTGACAGAATAATACTCACGCTTCTCGGTCGGATTATTTAAACTGTCAATCTGACAATATTTGTGATTATGCAACAAGTTATCGATGTATAACCTGATTATTTTGAAGTACTTATATGTTGCTTTCGTTTATTTGGGCTTCAGGCACTTGTGCGTGACGCCTCAGTCGTCACGACTTTTGAGCAAATCGAACACGATTTTTTAGGATCCTTAAAACCACCTGACATGTGCCAATGCCAATGAATTTCCTGTGTTGTTAGAAGAACAGTTTTCAATTATAATGTTTTTGATAATAAAATTTTGCATATTTAGATATTTTTAGTAAGGTTTAAATTGTATCCCAATAAAAACCGTTCCTGGAACGTGCACTTCACTGGATTCCATTTCTAGTAGACTATCATATCGTTGGAATGTCATAAAATGAAATATTTCATTTCACATTTTGCAAGAGATATGATCTACTATGAATGGACCTTAATTTGTCTAGTTGTCAAATTTTTTCTGTTGTGTCAGTTAGGGATAAAAATTAATTTCTACTTATTTTTTCTTGACAACGGTAGCTGGAACGCTACCGAAACGTTGAAATAAAGAATTTAAAAATATTGTGGTTTAATTTCCCAAGAAATTAAAAAAAGAATGTATTTAATCGTAATCGGTACAATCTTAACCTTTAAATAAACGTCAAACCGGACAAACGTCAAATATTTAATGTCCGTGGCTTGAAGCTACTTTTCGGTATGTGCTTGAGGGGCAAGGGGAAGGTAAGACTAGGCGTCACGCCCGGTCATAAACGAACGGAATTCAGTCACTACGAGCTGCTACTAGCAGCCAAAAGTAAATAATCGAAAGCGCTTATAGTATTACTACTGATTATAAAGTTTTAACGTATTTAGCTTGTGCTATGTCATATTTGACATTTGACAATTTGACAATTTATGCCAAATATTAGGCGTTTCTTCTCGGCACCGAGTTTAAAATTCTTCAGACAATTCAATTTTAAATGTCACTTACCTACAAGGTGCTCAAATCTAGTAACTTTTTGTTTCATACATTCTCAAGAAAAAATGTTATTTCTTCGACAATAATATCTATTTTTTCTGAAGGCTTCTCATGCATCCAGTAGTGAATAACAATTTTATTATCAAAGAAAGTAAATCTAGAACCGTTGGAGGTAGAACTTTCGTCGAATCCTTCAAAGTATACTTAATAGAAGAAGTGAGATGGCACGCGCTGAACTAGCGCAGCAAACACGAAGGACTTGACATTAACGTCAATCAAACAGTTATTGACGAACACCTGGTTGCTTATGTGATGGATGCTTTGTTATAACTGGAGAACGAGGAAGTGCCACACAATTGAATTCCTCTATTAGAATCTATTCAAATCAATTATCTTTTTTTTGTACCTCCTAAAGACGCTACAACCGTTTAATAGGAAGTGAATTGTTTCAGCAGTAGAAAGTGAATAGAAAATTAAATAAATACATGAAGATTTTTATACAACGTTATACAGAGTGTCCCGTGAATAAGTATCGGTTGATTAAAATACTTGGGTATAATCTTTCTCTAGTCTCTAATACATTTTGAAAATTTAAGTTTGAATTTTTTTTGTTAAAGTCTTTTCAAAATCACAATAAGATTTGCTAAACATACATTAAATATCTGGACAACAAAAAGAGCTTTAGACTTCTGAAACTCAATCCTTCAAAAAATGTTAGGTTATAGCAGTCATGACTTAGGCAGGCTTCACACACACCCAGTTGCCGTTTACACGGCACCGTTTACACGGTTAAAGGATGTACATTTTAATGAAAGCTTTCACATGGTAAGCTTGAAAGCTTTAATTAAAATGTACATCCTTTAACCGTGTAAACGGCAACCGGGTGTGTGTGAAACCTGCCTTACGGTGTCTAACAGGCCACTGTCATCGGAATGATCATATGCTGAGGCTTGGTCTGTCGGTAGATGCGACTTGTGGATCTGTGTATCTGACCACAGAGAACAGGGCTTGGTACCCCATCACTTCCAAATAAAAAATACCTTTTTTCTCTTATTCTTTTGGGAATCAAACCACAATAATGTTTTTTATTTTTTATTTCGACGTTTCGGTAGCGTTCCAGCTACCGTTGTCAAGATTAACTAGTAATAATATTAATAAAATAATTTTTGGTCCCTATCTGACACAACGAAAAAATATGACAACTAGACAATCAATAATATTTTGTTTAAGACTACAAAACTTTGTTGTCAAATTTTATTAAGGTCCATTCATAGTAGATCACACCTCTGGTAAAATGTGGAATAAAATATTTTATTTTATGACATTCTAACGATATGATAGTCTACTAGAAATGGAATCCAGTGAAGTGCACGTTCCAGGAACGGTTTTTATTGGGATAGCGCTTTTTTTTAGCTTATTTTGGAAATGTTGTTGATAAAACGCGTTTGTTGTTACTTTTTTGTGTATGATCATTTTTGTTTTCAAAACATGTATAACTCAGTTTGGTGATTTTGTGTATGGAAGTGTGTATCGATTAACAACTATTCCAATGATAAATCATAAGAAAACCTGGATAAAAACTTATGATGCTATCCTGATAACGCAAGTAATTGATTATTGGAAATTTCTCTTTCTAACTTTGGTAACCAAATTTGACTACATTCGGCTGAAATACTAGCTACACATTTATCTGAATTTAATTGTATTAAAGCACTTTCTTTGATTTTTCGTCTTTTATTATTGGGCTCTTTCAATATTATTTTTGTCGAATCCCATTGAATTTTATGCCCCTCTTCCCAAGCATGCTTACAAATACCTGACTTAAAGAACTCCCTATCTTTGATGTATTTTTTATGTTCACTTATTCGGACTTTCAACGGTCTAGATGTTTCACCTAAATAGAATTTGTCGCATTCACAAGATATCTGATACCTATATGCAATTTTTTTAAGATTGTTCTTCATTTTTTGGTTCCGTTTTTGTTAAGATAGATCTCAAAGTATTGTTAGATTTAAAGCTGGTTCGAATATTAAATTGATTACCAATTTTCTTAATTCTTTCTGACAAACCCCTAACATACGGTATTGTCAAGTTTTTAAAAATTATGTTAGCTGAATTATTAATATTATTATTATTATTTTGGGTATTTTGTGGAAAGTACAATTGGTAAATTCATTGATTCGTTAGATGCAATACCAAATCATCGTGACATTTTCAATCCAGTTGTCAGTTTGACGTTTAATTAATTTTTAATAAAAAATAAACACCAAACTGAAAACACCACATGTAGGGTATTATCGCTGTAATACAGCGGTGATTGGATGAAATTCGACACATGACTTGAAATTAAGTAATTTGATTGGTTACTATATTCAGTAAAAAATTATCAGTAGTAATAACCCAAGAACATTGATAATTGTTCGAAAAAATTTTATGACAGATTTCGAAAGCTTGTTGCTTGGACAAGCAACAAGCTTGAGAAAGTTGTCATACAAATTTTGAGCATTTATCAATGTCCCAGGGTTATTCGGATAGAAATTTTTTTGCCAATTGTAGAATTACAACCAAATCGTGTTATTTCCAAATATTAAATATTTGAAACTTCGAAATAAATTAATAGGTATGTGTCCAAAGCAACGTGAAAACAACCCATGGTCTGTTATCAGTGTAATGTTAACATGATTGGACGAAATGTTCATATGATAAAAAATGAGGAAGTTTTATTGGTTATTGGAGCTGTCAAAAAATTTTCATTACAACAAATTATTGTGGCCCAATCGTATAAAGATTTTACTACCCCTTTTTTAAAAAATACCTTCTTATAAATATATTTGAAAATAAACTAAGCTTAACAGCTTCGTAAATTATTTATTATTATTTTGGAAACAATACTTGTGACTTATGCTATAAAAAAATTTAATATCATAGCTACCACTGCTTACCAGTTGTTCATAATGTATTTGTAAAAAAAAACAACCAGTTTATTTGAATAAGGAACAAATAAATTTAGTGACTTAACGCGTGTCCAGCTAAAAGGCCGTATTACACTATATTGTTATTTGTATCTCCCCCGTAATGTCACAATTACAAGTTGAAAACGCATAAACCTCGGAGAAAATTGTATATAGGACTGGTTTTGCCAGAGGCGTAGTTTAAATGATTTTTATTTTCATTCGCAATTAGTCTCGATGAAACTATATTTTCTCGCAATATCTCAACATTTCCTCACCTAACCTCAAAATACGTGCATACTTCCTTGGAATACCTCGAAATACCTCGCATTACTCCCAGTGTTTATACCAAAATACCCTTATGGTTTACCCCTCGTAGTAGGGCTCGAAACACTCTCATAAAGTAGAAGTTTTTATCTATTGAATGATAGTTTTTAATTGAAAAATGTAAAAAATGCATGAAAGTTGAATTAAAACCCCGTTTTATCTGCCTCCGTCTACACCATTGACGATTACTCTTTTAAAAAACATATTCTCAGCTTGTAAGTTCAACATTTTATTATAATTTTAACAATAAACTGAAAGTCCATAGCACACGAAGTCAACGTAGTTAAGAATATTCATTCATACAAATTTGTTGTTCACATAAATATTTTAAAGATATAAATTTTATAAGAACCGTTTTAATCGTTTGAAAAAAATATGAATAATTACTATATTCTTTTCATAATAGTTGAAAGTATTTAATCAGGATTAAAGGAATGGCTGCGTATTTAGGCGGTTTTTGAAGCACTCCAGAGCACTAAATCTATTCCCAATATGGTTGAACTAATACCCTTTTTGTATTATTTGAGTAAATTTAACAATAAGATTAATATTCACTTTTCATAAATAATAATTGACCGTAAGCAACAAAGTACGGACCACCTGTCGAGAACTGTCAGTGTGACAATAGAAAAAGACGTAAGACACATTGCAGCTACGATAGTAATGCCTTCATAGTATTTTGATCACTCGATTGATAGGTTGTGCTTGCGCGTAATCTAAAAAGGCCAATCGAATTTTTGCACGTCAAAGTCTAGAGTTAACGTTTGTAATACATTTAAACGGTTCATTATTGTGATATTTTGATTAGGATTAAATACAGACCTGCCTTTTTTCCATTTCTTCCTACGTAATGTGTTAGAAGGACATTAACAATCGAAGACGCGCACCAAGAAGGGTATTATTTCAACCATAGTATTACCACAGATTATAAAGAGAACAGATACGAATCCTGGTAAAACATCAAACGATTTTCAGCTCCGTAGTCAATAACCTTAGACCTTTAACTCGTTATGGCCGCGATGTTGCCAGTTTAAAATATTTTCTGAATGTCTTACCAAATTGCACTGTTGACTCGGGAACAATAACAATTTCTAGTGCCAGATCTAGTTTTTTTGGAAGTTTCCATTAAATATTTAAAACTGCGCCATGAATTAAAGCAATAATCACAATCGAATATATATTTATGTATTTATTAAATACCTATATGTACATTCCTATGATTTGTTATAAATAGTCATTACTCTTGGGAGATTAATTAATAAATACATTTTTATATAACACAAATTATTACAAAAATCAACCAAATTTCTAAGTACAAATAATTCTTAATTTATTTATTATCAAAGGCATACACCTATGCAAGGGAGAATTTTGATAATAATTTGTAGCACCAAAGTTGATATCAAAAACTATTAAATTATATACTCTCATCCCTTGGAAATCGAAAGAACTTTATTTTTCTTTCGGAATAAAATTTATTTGGACAGTATCTGTATGAACAATACACTTTGCCGTCATGTTTATTCATTTTATAAGAATAATAATCTATACCACTAAATTTTTATAGTTATAGGATGTGGTTTGTAGAAAAAGTATATATTTATGGTATGATTTTTATACATTATAATCTTTTTAAGTGTATAATTCTCTTAATGTTAATAAAATTGATTTAAAACAAGTAATTATCGAATATTTGTATCTGTATAACTATCACACTTGAAAAAGTGCTTATAATATATTTGACCTATGATCATAAATTGAAGTTAATATTATGCAAATTGACAACCCTGTTGACAAATTTCGCGAAGCAGTCCGAATGGAGTCGACATAAGACGATGGGCATTTGAATGGGTATGTCTACCCATCTCTCTCTCTTTTTACTGTTCTCTGTCAAGCTTTCGTATCTGTTCTCTTCATAATCTGTGGTATTACAGTGTTCCCAACGTGGTTGTAGATAAAGTAGGTATAGTGTATATCCTGTGCGCTAAGTTATACTTTCCTCCACTCCTTTGATTTGCGACACTCGTCTAAAAAATATCATCAGGGAGATATAATAAGGAAAGAAATAAATTCAATTAAAAACTGGAACCTTGAATGTCAAAACAAATTTTTTCTCTTATTTATTTCTAATTATTTTTGTTATGTAATATCGCCATCGATATAAACAGTGTGCCACCCGTTGGATAAAAATAAAACCAATTTAAATTAAGCTGGCTTCTAAATTATTCTTAGATAAGATCAAGAGAATGAAAGAAAAAAGTTACGAAACAAAAACCAGAGTGTAGTTAAATGCTCGAATTATATCTAATAAATCTAATTAGTCGTCCACTGGGTCTTCTATCTTGATAAACAAATTGAAACAAGAACTACCGCTGCCCAATCGTTCCATCGAATCATAATAAAAAGTTATTAGAAGATGACAAAGCGAAATGAAGATATTTCATTTGAATATGAAAACTGACAGGCATATTATATTTCCTAGCGTGATAAATCCTTTTCTAGAAATTTTAATTCACTACCAACATTATCGTTATTTCTATAATTTATGAGATTTGGGTCTTAAGCCAGTCGGTATGCGTCATTTTAGACCAAAAGTACAAGTAATTGGCAATACGGCTGATTTTTGCTTTATAGGTACCTTGAAGTATGTAGATTAATATAAAAAAAAGTTTACCAGTCTATCGATTTCCCAAATTAGAAAAAAAAACAAAAAACTTTTTTTTTTCGAAATTTTTTAATATTTCACGCTAGGAGGAAGGTGGAGAATTTTCTGATTTTTTTTATTATTTGGGAAATCGATAGACTGGTAAACTTTTTTTTTATATTAATCTACATACTTTAAGGTACTTATGAAAAAAAAAATCAGCCGTATTACTAATTACTTGTAGTTGTTACCCCTATCGTCTGGCCTATCTAGGTTTATGATTAATCTTTTGACAGCTATTTAAAACTGCCAGAGAATAGTAGACCATTGCAATTAGTCATAGTAATTAACCAAAAGTAAGCTCGGTGTTTGTTTTTTCCACTTTTCCAAAAACAATTTTTTTTCGGCTCGTTAAAAGTGGAAAGTGGAAAACTGTGATTTCTTTTACGCTTCGCCTGCTTAAAGCCCAGTAATAACGTTGTAATTGACAGTAATTCAATTAATGATTGACTTTAATGATATACAATGACCTTCTTAATAGTCTAAGTATGTACAGCTGTTACAATTCCATTGTTGTCAACTTTGAAAAAACATCCAGAGTCATAATAGTAAAAAGATCTTACAAAAGACACTTTTAAAAATGAAAAATGTCATCGGTTGGTCCTAATTTACACAAAAAGAAGATGATCTTTCTTCCACTAACTTTCAATTTCCCAAAAATGTATCCCCATATCCAAAAATGTGGAAATCAGCCTTTAGGATTCCGTTTTTCATTCCAGATAAACGAAAAATATATAAAAACAGTGGAAATATTCAACCAGAAGCTTTTAAAGTTAAGATCTATCCAAAACAGTGAATTTTTTACATTATTCCCAAAGTATTTTCCGAAAAAATATCGTAAAATTCCTCAACACACTCAGTTTAATGTCGTTAACACAGGAAACAATAAATATGGCAACAGCGCCTCAAAGTGGAGACACGTTAATTAACCAGAGGTTGAGTTCAGTTTAATTTACCTCATTAACACTGATATCCAGATTAAACGACTTTTCACTTATTCCATTTTTAAACCTTAGAAAGAGTACAGAATATTTTACATTTTCTATTATTTATTATAATTATAATTATGATAAATTATAATCAGTAACGTTTATGTTCTCAAGAGCTAATCCCTACTTTGGCTTCTTGACGCTGCTTTCTCGTTGCTTCTCGTCTGTTGGAAATATTGTGACTTATATTTTGCTTCCTGTCATTAATCACCAATAAGAGACTTCAATATTTCATCTGATTTCGCTACGAAATCATAAGACAATATCATAAGACCTGAGTTATTATCTCGACAAGAAAGATCGGTTGATGGTCGATCTATCGATTCTTGGACATAGCAGATTGGTCTAGCTGATTTTTAAAAGAACTAACAGACGGTGATTTAGACTAAATTGCTATGTATAACTATTCCCAAATGTTTGAAAGAAAAGTTTTAAGTCTTTTATCAACTGTTGCTTTGAAAAAAAATGGTATATTGGTAATTTCCTCGTTTGAATTTTTTAGTTCTCTTCGACATTTATGAAACAAATATTAAAACCTTCTTCAGCTGTGGAAACTTCACCAAAAAAACTTCATAATCTTCTCTGGTTTCTTCGGTAATTTTTTGTTCGTGGTCTATTATATCATCATTGTTTTATTAAATGTCTCGACTTGAGTCTTTTTGATAACCTTATTAAGAGGTATAATTAGTGATTCAAAAAATTAAAGTGAATTTCCTTATTATAACTAATTTATCTTATAAATACGGCGACGAAATTACTACTAAAGTAAAAGTTTCTTTGTTAACGTATAATGTTCGCAATGCTGGTGGTCTGAAATGGGTACAGGATGTTTCAAAAATATTACCACAACACATATATGTATGTTGACAATGCTTTGAAATCAATTTTAATCCACTCCCAGATGTCGGAGTGATTTGTAATTGTTAATACGTATTGAAAACTGGAATTTTCTAGCTTTGATCTGTAGGGTGGATTTTTTAACATTCAGTTTAAAATTTGTCACTCCCACACATTGGAAGCTTCTGATGAAAATAAGAAAAGCTGTTTGTAAGAAAAATGTATCACTCTAGTGCAGTGCTGATGAAAATAAGAAAAGCTGTTTGTAGAAAAAATCTATCACTCTAGTGCTGGGTAGATCCTGGTTAAAATGTAACAAGTATGTAGGTAACGGTGCTTAAAAAACTAATAGTGTCATCTTCAAATAACCCTAGCTCCCTTATAACTAAATTAAATTAGGTTAAATGTACATAAAATCCCATCCTGTACCTATAGTTTGCATTTGGCAGGAGATTTCCTGGACACTCTGTATTTACGAATAAACCGTATATTTTGTGGGACAAACTTTTACCATTTTATCTAAAAAAATATCCATTAACACTTTCGTGATAATGACAATCTCTCACATGGTTTTATTATAATGGGTTATAAATTACCAATAAATGTACTATTATGTGTATACGTAACATTGAGATATTTCCCACAATAGATATGAGCAGTTAAACGATTCTAGTGACAATGAGTTTAATTTCTTTTTACGACTTTTCTCACCTTTTGGATAAATTATACAATTTAGAGATGTTTAAAAAGTATTGTTTGTAATACTATAGATTTTTTATAGTATATGTATATAAATGTAATAAATATTTACATTGTTCTACTATTATCATTGAAACTTCAACTTCACGGATCTACGCAAATACCATTGTATGTGTATGTATGTGTGATTTTTGGGGTGACATTCACTGAGACCTAAGAGATCTATTGTGCCCCCTTACTTCTACCCAGTTTCTGAGCAGAGTCTCAGAAACTAGTAGTTCCTTTAGTCCTATTTCCCGGAGGAATTTTAGGATGTCTGCAGGCTTCAACTTAAGCAAATGTTCCTCTTCTATCCAGTAATCTCCCAGGTGCTGTGCTCTAGGATTCTGGAGTGCTGCGCAGTTGGAAAATATGTGGATGGAGGTTTCTTCTCCCACAAAATCTGCATTCTTCTTCCTCCACTATTTTGAGCTTTTTCAGGTGCCCATTCAGGCGACAATGTCCCGTTAGGATTCCTGTTAAAACTCTTAGCGCAGTTTTACTTTGTCTTATGCATTCTTTTGATCTCAACAGGTTGTAGTCACCCAGAAGAGTCTTTGATTGTATAAGCCCTACTAGATCTTTCCAATGGTCAGATCTCTTTTTCTCGGCTTTACTTATTTCTTCCAATATTACATTGGGGCTGATTCCGCAAAAGGGTTCGGGCCCCCAGAAAGGTATTTCAGTCCCCCTCTTTGCTAGTTCATCTGCTATTTCATTTCCTTCTATTCCAGTGTGTCCTGGAATCCATAGTAAGGTGACTATGTTGTTCTCGCCTGATTCATTGAGTTTGTCTAGGCATTCCCACACCATTTTGGAACTGATTACACAAGAGTTCAGTGCCTTAATGGCTGCTTGACTATCCGACATTATGATAATCCTTTGTCTTCTGTATCCTTTATCAATATTGAACTGGGCGCACTTTCTTATGGTGTGGATTTCCGCTTGAAAGATACTTGGGGTTTTTTCCAAGCTTTTAGAGTGTTTGGTTCCTGTCCCGAACACTCCTATCTCAGTTCCTTCTATTGCTTTTGAGCCGTCTGTGTACCACCGAATGGCATTCTTTCCAAGTCTGGTAATGGTATTTGGATCCCATTCCTTCTTGTTGCTCATTTCCGTAACGAATTTCTTTGAAAAGTTATATTTTTTCATTTTTTTTTTAAATACCATTAATAACATAAATAAGTTAAAGGACATTTTTTTTTCGAATTTTACCAAACAATTTTTCATAAAATTACCAAAAAGTCTTTCCCCAGCCATTTTTCATCTATTTGGTTCAGTATTCCAAGTTAATTTCAATATTTTTCAAAGCACAACGCATTTCAATTGAACTTGTTTTGAAACCCTTTTTTCTACATTCTTGCAAAAAACAAATTGATTTCTATTTAGTGGAAAAACTATTGCTATTATTGCTTTTTTTCTACGACCGTGCGTTTTAACTTTCCCGCACGCATTTTAGCTTTGAAAGTGTCAACTAACCCTGTACATTCTTTAGAGTAGTGTCATAAACCAACTATCAAACCACCCGGGTTGGATATAAGAAAAATATATCAAATAAAATTCTTTAAATCATCTACAAATCACTTAAAAACGTTGCCGTCATCGTGATCGTCATCTTTATGTGACCTGCAGCCGATGCCATCCTCATCAACGTCATCTTCTCATCAGTTAACACCAAATAACTCCATTGGTCCGGCAATTTTAAGTAATTTACAGAATGCAACAAATTGTGTTTCTAATATCAATATTCATAATAATAATAATAATAAAAGTTTTTGGTTAACGTGTTGTATATTTATGTTGAAATAAAATAAATGTTGAAAAATGGGTTGGTGTCACATTTGACAATAAGTTCACATGGAACTCTCATCTAGGAAACAAACCATCGGCCGTACCTGGGGAATGTCACCCAGGGTTACTGCCTGGATCTACACTGCCATCATCAGACCTATGCTAGCGTACGGCGAGATTGCCTGGGGAGTTAAAGCAAACTAGCTGACAGTCGTCCGTAAACTGGATCAAATTCAGAGAACAGCATGTCTCAATACAACAGGAGGCATGAGAACCACACCAACCAGAGCGATGCAGGTGATCCTTGGTCTCACTCCCTTTGACATACACATCAAGAAGGTTATTTTGATGACCATGACACGCTTACGCTATACCGGTATACAACCTGACGTAGGATCTGGTAGATTGAGACGTAACCTATGGCGTGAGGCACTCAATGAGGTCCCAGTGCTGCAGGCAAATACGGACGCAATCTCACCACAATATGCCTTTCACAGGCCCTACAAGGTAATCATTAAATATAACACACAAAACACATCAGAAGAAGGCGCACTCCGCATCTTAACGGATGGCTCTAAAACCAATATAGGCTCAGGATGTGGAATTTACTTCAGATCTCTGAATCTAAACATCAAATGGGCGATGGGCTGTAATGTCAGCGTTGCTCAAACAGAGCTCACTGCTATCTACATCGCCGCAAAAGAGATTACCAAAAGACGAAGTCACTCTAGGCTGGATCAAGGGCCACAGTAAATCGAAAGGTAACCACATTGCCGACTCACTAGCCAGGAAAGCAGCCTCCCAAAAACTCTTGAGACCTGGCACTTTCATTGGTCTGTCGGCGACGGCTATGATTGACCTAATAAAGGAACACTCCTTTGATAAGTTTAAGGGTAGATGGGACGATGCAGAAGGTTGCAGACTTGCCAAGGAACTGCTGCAGTATCCGGACAGCAGAGTAGCCAAAAAATACGTGACTATGAACAGACAGAACCTTCGGACAGCCACGGGTATTCTGACCGGTCACTGCCACCTACGAAAACACCTCTACAGACTGAGTCTGTCTGACACTTCACTCTGTAGGGGATGTGAACAGGAAGATGAGACTGTCGAACACATTTTTTGTGAATGTCCGACACTCTCTCAATTTGGGTTATCTGCATTTGGCGAGTACAGGCTAACATAAGCCAGCATGAGGGAGCTTACTTCCGGCGAAGTTATCGCCTACTTCAAACAAGTAGGCTGGATGACGAGCCAGAAGGAAGTCTGAACCTCAGAAGGATGCACAATGGGCCAATTGTGGCCTAAGTGCTGTGGGGGTCACCCACCCTTCAAATTCTTACAGATACAGATGGGTTGGTATACTTTTTTTGTATATACGGTCGTAGAAAAAATAATGTTCCTAACTCATGCGTGAAGTGTCTTTTCCGCCCTTGACCGCTTGCCCGAACTCCGCTTTGCGTCTTTCGTTCAACTGCAGTCGCGTGCGGGAAAGTATCACTTTCCGTACTTGTTAGGAAAATAACTATTTTAGTCACGAGTTTTCTGAATGAATGAACAACAATTCCTGAAATTTATAGAAAATATAGGAGTTTTGATATATTTCTTTTGGTTTTTACTCTACAAAAGTCTCTTCTCTATACGAGCAAATGTTAAATAAAGAGTTTTTCTTTGTTTAAAAGTTATATAGTATGTTGACAATGCCGGTGGTCCGAAATAAAATATTGTGGATCAGATACACAAGAAAGTTTTTAAAAAAATCTTCTATAGTCGATAATAACCTATAATTATTTTCAGTGGACGTATTCACGTATTCCCATGCCTAATATCTCTCTGAGAAAGAACACAATGAGGGTAAACATGTGAAGAAATAATCAATTTACTTTTGTACATTGTTATACTGCATGTCCCTGTTATTTCTTAATGTTTTAGATAATAATTTTCCAAGACCTTACAAAGAATAATTTCTTTCCACTACTAGCTATGAATTTGACAGTTATTGAGTCTTCTAGTCAACTGAGGAGCTGAATTTCTCTATAATTGGTTTTAATAAGCAATTCAGTAGTCCGAACATTTAAACAACGTTTCGGTTTCAAACGAAAATCCATTGTATATGCTTTCTTAGCTTCATATGTGGAATCAGATGAAAAAAAGTTATCTTGTGTCTTCCTGTATAAGACCCATATTACTTCTCCGTCTACTTTATGAAAATTTATGGCCGTTGCAATTCTTGTAAATAATTTCGATTAAAAAACACCGTCCAATTAGTGTCAATTATTGAGTGTGGTTTGGTACCTTCTAACTATCCCGTTCGGGCAGTGAGGTAGATAAAAAAACGCTTTGGGGATGTTATCCAGATTAATTAATTTTATAATCTAAATAATTTATTTCCATGATTTAACTTTACATTATTTGAAGAAGAAAGGTAACTCAATGTTAAATGTTGTTGATGCAACACACTTAACAACATCTAGAGGCTGCCCTGACAATAACAATTAGCTTTGAGTGTCTATTCAACCAGTAGTGCCTTTTAAGCAGACATACTACTATATTATATGGCGTTAAAAAGTTCACAAATCAAGTGCAGATCAATATTTACAGTTTTGTAAATATTTCTTATCTAATTCCGCTATCAAATGTGACACTTTAAGTCACTCCTTGACGTTAGGTAACGTCACATTTTTCATAACCTTCATATATCAGTTATGAAAAGTAGTTATGTAAAAACTTTACGTACCTGTTTAAGTTTCAATAATATAGAGATACTATATGAGTTTCAAACAATAATTTATTAATAAGGTACTGTCAAAACTGACAATTATTTCATTATTTAAACAATTACCCTATTATATTAATTCAATAGTATTTCAAGATTTATAAACATTGAAAAAAAAAAACATTATTAGGGACACAGTTATTTAAAGTAAGTTAATTTTCTGGGTCAATACTTCATAGTAACAATACTTCTGACACCATTTGAATCCACTTTAATATTACCATTGTAATTGAAGATTTTATGAAATATTATAAAAGCGCGGAATTAGATAAAACGTTGTACGTAAACACGTTATGAAGAGAGCGACATTGTTCAACTCGCGTAATTTGCAGAACTCGCTAGCGCTCGTTTTGACAAATATTACGCTTGTTGAACAATATCGCTTTTTCATAACTAGTAACGTAAATAACTATTATACCGAAATCTCTTTTCTAGTTAAATTAAATTAAATTGTGTGTTTTTATTCAGCCGAAAGGTGATAACACCATCAGTGAAACACGTACAGGAGATAAACACAAAGATAGTCCTATCATCAGATGGGATAGTCATAATTTACTTTTGTTTTTATTTTCAAGTTTTATGTATATACAGAGGGAACGCGTTGCTCTGGTTTGGTGCACATGGTGTCAGCAGAGCACCATCACCGTACATCGAGCCATAAGAAATGCCTAACTATTCGGCCCGAAGCTTATGAATAAATTAAAGTCCTCACAATAAATCCTTAGACACATGATGTGAGGATCAAGAATATATTACAATGAGCGGGATGCCGGGGGCGCAGATATTGGACACTCAAGCGAGAGACCGACATACAGGGCCGTATTATTGATAAAGATTAATATTTTTAAAAGAATCAAGAAAATCGATTCATATGTTTCGAGATTTCTCTGCTCCAAACGTATTTGCATTTAGTATTATAGTTTTAGAGGATAAAGTTTTGCTGGAAGCATTTTTTTATAGGTCCAATCGTTTTTGTGATAGAGGGTGCAGTGTATGTAGAGTGTGTTGACCCTAGTATATTATCCTGTTTTTTCATTTAAGTACATATAGACTAGTCGAATTAGCTTAAGTAATACAAAATTGTTAACAGGAAAAAAAACAGTTGGAAATGGTAAATAGGCGTATAATAAACGTAAAAAATATAAATGCATGAGCAGGGGTGTTTCCAGATATATTTGGGGGGGTGAAAAGGGGTGGAATTTTGGATTATTGCGATTTCCGGCGAAAGTTGACGTCGGAGAGAAAAGTGTACAAGTTGTAGCTCATAAAAATGTCAACAACAACTTTTGTAGGGATGATTTTTTCATATAACCTCAAAAACTCCGAGAAAAATGCGAAAATCCGCTTTATCCATTTTACATTTACACAATAATAATTTTATTTTAATAAAACTTGGTGAAAGTATACCTTTTTATGTCCGAAAAATCCACAAACTTTTCCAGATAAAAATATCAAGAGACTTCCGAGATAATCACGTTACTCGGCCCAAAAAAATATTTTTCAAATTAAAATTCTCCTTTGGAAAATTGTCGTAGAGACTTCATTCATGTCGCCATTTTTTCGTCTTGAGTTATACTTTCTTGTGAAATAATAAAAATATACAGTCTCCATTTAAAAACATGCTTAAAAATTGGAAAAATCAAAAATTGAATTCTGCAACCATCTTTTTTTTACTGAATGTCAATAGGTTTGTTCCAACCCGTCGAAAAACCGTAACATGACGATCACGCTCATGCGCAGTGATTAAAATGCGTTCCAACCGAGACGTGATGGTTTATCGGACGATCCTATTTGCGTTCCAACCTGCCTTTGGATCATTCATGTAACGGTTTCAGAACAGTAATTTCGATACACGGCTCAAATTTAAATACTGTTTGTGCTGTCCTGCGCATTGATACATTGAATTAAACAGCTGTTTTATCTGTCATTTAGCTTGGTTATATTTCTTGCATTCCTTTAAGTGTTTTGACCCTTTTTTCGATTTTTAATTTTTCTAGCTAATGTTTTGTGTGGCGTTTGGTGCGTTAATGTATATTAATCTTGCTTTAGTCAAGAAAATTCTATGTAAAAATGAGTGACGATGGAATTAGCGATTTTTCAGAATTTGATAGTAAAAGCAGTAAAGATGATTTGGAATTAATTCACAACAAAAGAATTAAGAATGAAAATTATTTAGGTGAGAACTTAATTTGAAGTAGTTACCAACCTAATTAGTTAATAATGTTCTGAATTGGGCTGATACATCTTTTAAAAATATTATTTCACAAAATAGGTCCATATATTATTATATTCCGTTTAATCCTGATCTGATCGTACGAAATGCAATCATAAAACCGTTCCAGCCCGGCATAGACATGTAACCGTGTGAAGTTAGCGCCTGTGCATATAATCCTAGCAGTTCTGAAACCGTTTCGTGATCGTACAAAACTTGTGGGTTGGAACAAACCTAATAATTCGTTTGAATTTTTAAATAACTGTCAAAAACCAATTGCACCATTCAATTGTATGGAAGAAATACAAAAGATTTTTTGTTACATTATTTGATTAGATATTTCTATTTTTAAAAGTATTACTAGGAACATACAAGTTGAATAATGACTGACTGACGCAGATCCAACAATTATTGCTCGGAATGGTTGCAAGTTAATAACATCAATATACAAAGGCAAACTAGAATTATCTCTGAATGAATTAAGATTTCAACTGTATATAAAATGAACTGCAAAGTCAACATTCAAACTGGACAAACTACCACTCACTGCTGGTGCGGCTACACAACACTCTTATAGAGGTTTCTACCCGCTTCAAACGTGGCTTGGAAACGAAACAACACCAACAATGTGAGGCTGGAAAGAAGTTTTTGTCGATAATTCAAAAATTCTTATGCCACGTCGGCGCGATTCACTGAAGATTCTGTCATACCTGACGAATTATTAAAAATAATTTCTTGTAGCTGTGAAATCGGTTGTGAAGGGAACAGATGTGGTTGTCGAAAGCACGGGTTTCGATGTGCTGATTTATGTACAAAAGGTCGTGGCTCAGACAATTGTTTGAATATTGAGAAACTTTCAGAAGATTTCGATGAATCTGAAGATAATTCTGCTGACAAGGAGCAGCCAGGTCTTTGCTTAATCACTGAAAATCAATTATCAGAAGAATCCTCAGGTTATCCGAGCGATATTGAAGAAAATAATGAAATTCCAAATAGAAGCAATATTGAAGAAATAGATGATCAATTTACAAACGTATTTAAAAAAACCTCGATTGATGTAGTTTCATTAATTCACTAATTGTTAAGGTAAATATATGATAGTTTTGCATCAAATAATAACACTAAGGGCAAGTTGTATCAAACACTGATGTTTAGACTGTGGCTGATTGATGTATTTATTGTCAACAATTACATCAGTTTAAACATCAGTCATCATTAAACTGAGTTTAGGTGTTTGGTACAACTCGCCCTAAGGATCTTTTGTTTTTTTTTCGTGCAATTGAATAGTGCAATTGGGTTTTAATAATTGTTTGTAAATTTGAACAAATTATTAACAATCAGTAAAAAAAGATGGTTGCAGAATTCATTTTTTGATTTTTACAATTTTTGAGCATGTTTCTAAATAGGGACTGTATTATTTTATTATTTCACAAAAAAGTATAACTCAAGAGGAAAAAATAGCGACATGAATGAAGTCTCTACGACAATTTTCCAAAGGAGAATTTTAATTTGAAAAATATTTTTTTGGGCCGAGAAACGTGATTATCTCGGAAGTCTCTTGAAATTCTTATCTGGAAAAATTTGTGGATTTTTCGGACACAAAAAGGTATACATTCACCAAGTTTTGTCAAAATAAAATTATTATTGTGTAAATGAAAAATAAAAAACGACAAAAGCGGCTTTTCGCATTTTTCTCGGAGATTTTGTGGTTATATGATAAAATCAATTTCACAAAAGTTGTAGACCTTTTTATGATCTACAACTTTTCTGTTGTACACTTTTCTTTCCGACGTCAACTTTCGCCGGAAATCGCAATAATCCAAAATTCCACCCCTTTTCACCCCCCAAATATATCTGGAAACACCCCTGCTCACGCATTTATATTTTTACGTTTATCATACGCTTATTTACCATTCCCAACTGTTCCCATCCTGTTAACAATTTTCTCTTTGTAATAGTGTTATTTGCCTGGACTAATATTCATGAAATATAACTTAAATTGCTTCTTTTATTGTGAAGATTGAACAGCAAATCCTGTCCTGTATAGAAAGTCGTTGTTTCTTATTAGCACAGAATGAAATTTTCAATTAAAAATTGTAATAATTACAATTTGGGATTAAAGGTACAGTCATATGTCTGTGGTAAATGCGTGAAATTAAAATTTCACACAACTGTTCGCCTCGTGGTATATGTGACTGAAAGGAGAAGAAATTAATATGAGGATTTAAGTGATCAACCGTATGACCTTTGCTCTCTCTACTTTATTATTTTTATTCTTTATGAAGAGCTATTATTACCAATGATATACTGACGAAAGCTGGGGATTTCTTTTAATTAAATTAATGATAAAAAAAAAACTAGCGTTGTCGAGGTATTTGAAAAATTACACTTAAAAAGAAAAACAATTTATTCAAGATCGTTTCGTTGTTGATAGGTAATTTTTAAGTTTGAAAAGTCTTACCAAAATATACTCATGAACAAAATTATCTAATATTTTTTTTAATTTCCATAATTATTTATAACTTAATTCCAAGCTCAACTCACTATTTGGGATCTGGTTGCAGTCATATTTAAAAAAAAATACAGTTACAAAAATTTCAGGATCTCTCAGGATTAGTACCAGATTGTATACATCCATTTATTAATTCAAACGTTCACAAATTCCTACAGAACTTCGTTATAAAATAATAAAAAGCTCTGACCAAAATTTGCCCAAATCTAAAGTGGTCCATACCATTTATTGGTCGATTTGAAGTGTAATGACCCAGTAAGTTTTCTATTATAATTTCTATAAGAGCACAAAACCATACAAAGTCAAATTTTTCATGTAATAATAAAATTCTTACGTTTGCTAACTAACCTCCTTTCATTAATAAAAAGTTTCAGGTTAGTGAAAAATAGTTACACTTATCATTCTTTTCCTTCTTCTTCTCCTTTTTTCTTTTTTCGTCTAACCGATATACTACGACAGCAAAGAAGACAGATAGTATCAAGAATAAGGCCGCACCCTTTCCAGTGGTACCTCGGTACCAACATCGGTGGTACCTGTGTTTGTGTGTGCACTTGTGTTTTTGTATCTTTGTTAGAGGCATTGTTTGTGCCAACGGACTCGGATTCAGGGTGTGGTTGAAAAGGATTTTAACTGCCTTATTTAAATTAATTGTCTTATATATTTTCATACAAGGTGTTTCGATATTATTCTTTAAGTCATAAAATAATAGATGAAAAAACTGTCCGGGTTACTGGAAGTTGATTTTAGCTATACAAAACATAAATTTTCCTACGACCATATAGGAAATTAACATATATCGCACTCTACTCTCTACTCTGGCGGAAAGTTTCTCATATCATCATAGTGACGCGAGCCGTGCGCTATGATATCACCCTAGTGAGATATCATATCGCACGGTTCGCATGATTTTGATTAACGTGGTTTTCTTATTTAAATTTACGTACGTAATAACTACAAATATAGCACAAAACGCAAAATATGCTTAAACATTATTAAGATTCGCCAAATTTTGTGATAAAAAAAAACAACTAGGTACGGCCGGAAATCGAATCGCGGTCTACTCCAGCATTCTCCGAATTGTCATGACGCCGATAGCTGTCAAATATTCTTATTTTGGGTCTATCTATAGTATATATGTAGGAATTTAAAAAAATCAAATTTTAAAGAATTAAAATGTCTTCTGCGTTATTTTGAAAATATTTTGCACTACAAACTGATTATTTCAAAAATAATCATATGTTTTAGGTAGGTACAGTTATTGATGTTTTCAAATAAATAAAACCATCATATTTCGTAAATTTATCACGTGATCGTAAAAATATATAGTAATTATAAAAGTGAAAAATAATAAAGTAGGCTTATGTCAAAATTCTCAAATTATAACACAAAGGATAGAAATAGTTTTTGTGTAGTGTAAGTGAAATATTTATTACATAAAAGTGTAAACGAATTATAATTGTGAGATAAACTAGAAATAAAAAGTACTAGTCTCGGTTTTTTATTATAATGGAAGTTGATACTGATAGTAGCGAAAAACCTAAGGTACTTTTTAAATATTTATGGCCGTAGGAAAAATAGAGTACATAACTCGTTGAAAAGTGAATTTCACTCATTTCATTTCCGCACTCACCGATGTCAACATCATTTTTAAAAAACCATTACATTAAACAATATTTGTTACAATTATCGCTTGGTCGTAGGAAAAATAGTCCACATTACTTGTGCGAAAGTGATTTTTCACACTCGTAGGAGTGTTTCACTCGTGTGAAAAATGTCACTTTCCGCACTCGTTACGTAATATACTATTACTTCTATCTCGTGGAGCAATGAGCAATAAGGATAATTATGTAAAGCAAAATATATTTGATAATCAATTTTCAACGGAAATATACAGGAGGTAGCTGCCAAAGGACTTTTAGGTGAAATAAATATTTTATAGTATATACAAATATTCGATAATTACTTGTTTTGAATCAATTTTATTAACATTAAAAGAATTACACAATTGAAAAGATTAAAATGTATAAAAATCATGGCATAAATATATACTTTTTTCACAAACCACATCCTTGGCAACCATCCACAATAACGGTGACGGCTTACCTAACCTAACATAATCAAAACGTCAAAACATGCTCAAAACCACCTGTAATCTGTGCTCAAAATTCAAAACACCATTTTTGTTTGCTTCATTGTCTGAAGGTGTTCAATCGGCGATATTAATTGTGTTGTTTGACTAATCGATTGTGCGTTGTGGTAATATTAACTATGAAAATATAGTGGTATAGACTATTATTCTTATAAAATGATAAAACATCACAGCGGAGCGTATTGTTCGTACAGAGACTGTCCAAATAAATTTTATTCGGAAAGAAAAATAAAGTTCTTTCGATTTCCAAAGGATGAGAGTATAAAATTTAATATCCCGGCCTATGATATTAGAAATTTTAAAGTTTTAGATATTAACTTTGGTGCTACAAATTATTATCAAAATTCTCCCTTGCATAGGTGTATATTGTATTCCCTTTGATAATAAATAAATTAAGAATTATTTGTAATTTGAAATTTGGTTGATTTTTGTGATTATTTGTGTTATCTAAAAATGTATTTATTAATTAATCTACCAAGAGTAATGACTATTTATAACAAATCATTAGAATATGGATATAGGTATTAAATAAATACATGATTATATATTCGATTATGATCATTGTTTTAATTCATGACGCAGTTTTAAAGATTTATTGGAAATTTCCAAAAAAACTAGATCCGGCACTAGAAATTGTTATTGTCCTCGAGTCAAAAATGCAATTTGGTAAGAAATTCAGAAAATATTTTAATCTGGCAACATCGCGGCCATACCGAGTTAAAGTTCCAAGGTCATTGACGACGGAGCTGAAAATCGTTTGATGTTTTACCGGGATTCGTATCTGTTCTCTTTATAATCTGTGGTATTGGATTATCTCTTAAATTAAGCCAGAACGATAAGTTGGGACACCAGGTAGGTATTTTGTCCAATGTTGAGTGGATGTCCCGAAGTAGTTTAGAAAGACCAGTCTGGAGGAATCTGGTAATAACTTGGGAAAAAATGGACTGAGAAAATGTTGTCATATGAAGGACCTACCATGATTTTATACAGAATTTTTTCGCACTAACTTAGAAAAACTTTGCTGTTCCCACAGGACTCAACATTAAAATAAAATAAAAACACTTATTGTTAAAAAAAAACAGGTAAACGAACTGTTAATATATTCAGTAGATGGAATGGAAACATTTGTAGCCTCTTCGTAAATATATAAAATGAAGTAAAGATTCCTGAGTGTGTCATGTATTTCATAGTTTATTACTTCGGTTTTACGCGCGGCTAAAGAAGCTGGTTTACATCATAATGAAGTAAATTATTTAATGATATGCTTATAAAATGACTGACTGACATATTAACCTGACCATTTCTCAATATATCTCGTTAGTTCGATCCCAATTACGCAACTTGCTAAGTAATCTAATTCGTATTGTCGAACAATAGTTACTGAGGATAATAACTACCATTACCCAAGTTCTTTTTTTAGCATATATAATAATTCTAATTGGTACTTAGACTCTTTTAGCTCTTTTTCTATGGAATATATTTTTATAAATGGGAACCTATCATACGACTTTTTACAAGCAAACGACAGTTCAAGAAAAAGAATAATAAACAAACTAAAACGTAGATACGAAAATGATCGGGCAATTAAAATACTTATAATATACAGACTTCTTTGCCACATAATAATCACCTGGTTCTTCTTGTTATCGACTTAAAACGCTGTGGGTGACAGGAATAAGTAAGTATGTTCGCTAGTAGGCCAAAACCTGTCAAAAGATAATACGTATGGGGAGCCAGGTGTAATTTTTTTTATTAAATAGAACTGTTTCTTCATTTACATTAAAATTTCATTACGTAACGTAACATATGCACCGTTTTTTATATTGTTTGATAAAAAAGGCTAGCTCACTCACTCATTCACCGAGCCTCTCTTATTGACGATAACTCCGGACACTCGCATAGGACATGCTTGACAGTTTCATGTTCCTGTTCAAACTCCCTGCACAGATGTGTGTCCACTAACCCCACAGTGTGGATGGTGTAAATAAAACTTCCATTTACTTTTATTCTGTGCTATAATTGAACTTCAAATGTTGAAATGTAAATTAAAAATAATTTAAAAATACAATTGCATTTTCTACATTTACAGAAACTATTTATTATATCCTCACAATTTTCGGAAGTACTTGCACAATTGCATCAAAATTACCGATAATTTTGCATGACTGCGTGTTGTCTAAAAACTGCATGAGTTCATTTTCATATTTTGGAGAAAGAGTGGAGGGGGCTTTTAACAAAATATGAAAATGACCCACTGTTGTTTTTCCAAGACAGGCAGTGCAGTGCACGCAGTGCTCTTTCGGTTTCTACAGTGCAGTTACCGCTGTAATCAATCGATAATTGCCTCTCATGGGATTTTTTACATATGGGATAAATATTCACAATAATGTGACATTTGATTACTACTTTCGCCTCGGTCTGTTTCCAATGAAGATTTGATATTTGGACATGGCTTGATCCCTCATAACTTTTAGTGGTATTATTGAGGTTTCCTACTATTAAAACAAGGTAGAGTTTATTTACGATAAAAAGACGATGACGTTGCAAAACAAAATATTGTGATGCTGCCAAGCTGTAGTTTCTTCCTTTACTTAACGAAAACTATAGAAAAGTCAATCTGATGTTAGATTGACAGTTCTCCTTTTTCATTGTTCCGTGCCTCGTAGGGCGTAAGTCAAAAATATTTATTTAAAAATTAAAGGCTTGTATGATAGGCTTGATTAATTTAATATAAATATGTATTCATGAAAAACTATGGATAAGATACAGGAAACAGTAACCAATCTTTCTATATTCGAACTAACATTCAATTATTTTACATAGAAGAGGGTTAAATGACGAGCTGTAGGTCCTTATACCTTATTCTGTGCTCTATAGAACCATCTTCAAGAACACTGTAAGGGTTTACGCTAAAAGGAATCAAGCATCTTCATGCAAATTTAAATATTGTTTCTTCATACAATGTCTATTATATTTATTATGATAAAAATAGGATGAAAAGTGCTATTAGACTTTTTATATATAGCTGTGATAATCCACCAAAGCAATTTGAAATATCCATTACAATTGTGGCAGGTTCTCCCAAGTTCACTAAAAGTTTTCTTAAAGTTTTCAAGGTTATGTGTTCCTCTGAAAAAATATTGTGTTAGTTAATTGTGAATAAAATAAAACAGTGAATTCAATATACTCACTGTTTCCATACATTTCGTATATAACATTTCGGAAAGCATTTTGATCAAAGTTATCAATTTCAACAGTAGGTTTTATGCGTTGTCTCTTTTTAGGTGGGCTTTTAGGCTGTTCATCTCTAATATTCTTGGCGGCAATACGGTTAACAGTGGTAACGCTAAGTTATAAAGCTTCTGCAACTCTCTATAATATAATTACTTCAATTTATGAATGAATAATATATCAAGTTTAATTAACCTAACCTAACATTAAAAACATCTAACCATTTACATTTAAATATGTAAGAATAATATTAATAATAAATACAAATAGCGAATACTATTACTTACGTCTCTTACAGCAGTAAGCGGGCCCCCATTTCGGCATTCTCGTTCAAAATAGCTCAACAAAGATGTTACCATCTCTTGACATTCACTGTTCAGCTACTTCGGCATTTTATTAACTACACACTGCAGATTTGCCTAGATAATTAGTAATGAAAATAACTGATTTTTTAATCTTAAAGAAGCAATGAATTTAAAAGCACCAAAAAACTTGTAAACATTAGACGATGATCGAATGTCAATAAACGTCAAAACATACTGGCGAATTTTACCAGTTCATCTGACAACGTCTTGAAGTTTTGCCAACCCGTTGGCTGTAAATTGCCCTGGCTGTTGAGGATAAGTTGTATTTATGGTTGGTAAATTAATATTTATTCTGATAAGCAGGAAAGTAACTAAAAATGACGTCATCGTCTTTTTATCGTAAATAAACTCTATAGCCTTTCTTGGACTATCCTATACCATAGAATAAATATTAATCAAAAGATTTTAAAAATAAATCTCGAAAATATGTATTAATTTAAATTGTGAAAATTCCATTTTATTTCCTCGGCATCTGATGACTTAAACCTCACACCAATTTATCTTTATAAGCCAATTCATATTTATAATGAGATAAAGCGAGCCAAGGAGATTACCATCGATGACCGAATACTTCCCGTTGTTTTACGATTTTAGTCCAGTTTACAAACATATTCTTTTTAAGGCGACTTATGATTTTAGATACGTTTCAAAATGTCTTAACATTTTGACAGCAAGTTTACAAGTTACAGTGGTTTTAGTGTCCGCAGTTCGGCAACTGAGGCATTTTACATGTAAAACTTATCATCATAAGTAGTTTTTTTTATTTAAA
The DNA here is from genome assembly GCA_910591675.1 of Galerucella calmariensis. Lineage (NCBI taxonomy): Eukaryota > Metazoa > Arthropoda > Insecta > Coleoptera > Chrysomelidae > Galerucella > Galerucella calmariensis. Next base: position 15,560 of record CAJUYG010000699.1, on the reverse strand, counting down.
TGGAATATATTTATGCAATTCGCTTCAACCACGAGGTTATTAGCAAATATTCATAACTTGGTACAATAATTTCAATTTACATAGGTGTTGTTCACAGAATAAGAATGATATTAATATTTTGAAGGAGCTTAATTAAGTTTATGACATTACAGGAGTATCCTAACAGTTCTATAAGGTTATCGCTGAAATTACATACTTTGCGCTCGTAATAATATTTAGGACACTCAACAAGAAAATGTTTGACACTTAACTGCACCTAACACACACTACATATCGGGGCTTCTTTTTTCTTCAGGAGATATTGATGTGTATATCTCGTGTGTCCCTGTAATGAATGTATCGTCGATGGATACTTGGTAGATTATAGGTGTGGAGGGGCCTCTGAGTAGGTAGTGTTGCTGGTCACTCGGTGGGTCATCTTACAGGAATAAAACAACTACCTGTAGCACTGGGACACTGTTTATTACTTAAATTTACTATTATACATTAAACTACTTAATACTAACACTAATATTAATAGTAATGGTAATCATAATTATAATGAAAATCGATAATTAGAATGCCCCTTAAAACACTATCGTTAGCATATTTATACGATGAGTCAAGTTCATCATAAGTAAATATAAATAATACTATTTATGTTTATTTCACGCTCTGAACTTGACTTCGTACGTGCAACCTTCCTACTTCATATTTATGTAACGATTCGTGATTTAGTGAAATTAGCTTCAAGGGAATTTATGTCTTTTAATATTAAATATTTTATAAAAATAATTTAAATAATTAATAACTTTATATTTCGACCCAAAAGGCATCACACCTTCCCTACAAAAAGAATAAATTCCGTTGAACTTCCTTTCACCCTGATGAAATGAATTTACAAATCTCCTGAAAATAAATGATTATTAAATAATGTCATTAACCTACGGTTACATATATTTATGAACTAATGTGTGTCCATTGTCTTTAAAAATTGTTTACGATAACTTAGTTGTTTGTCGTGTTTATTTATGTTTACTTAATGTTTTTATTACTCTTATTATCCGAATTTATTTACTATCACTAATTGTTTATGGTGTTTGTTATAACAATATTCGTAATTATTTGTAAACACACTCGCACTTTTGATTCTACACCTTTACAATTTTTAAGTCATTTTACGGTAAGGGTATAGTCTGTTTTTGTGTATTTCTTTCATCATAAGTAGTTGATGAGACGTATGGATCGTATACGATTCGGTGCTGTTGATTTGAGTTATTTTAGGCCGAGTTTCACCAAACTACGATTGATCTCGGATTAATTAAGCCCTACTTAATAGTTAAGCTGACTTAACAATATTTCCCGTTTCACCATGCATCAACCCGTCAAGGTGATCGCGATTTATCAAATCACGATTGAATCAGCAAACCATTTTGGCAACGTTGTGGAATGCAAAAAATTCTATTGGTCTGTGAAGATGTATAGTTCTGTGTCAGTCATTGAGATTTGATAACGTAAACATAACCCTAAATAATATTTTGTGTTTACACCGCTCTGGTTATTTTATTTTTGTAATAATAAACTTAATAGATAAACAATAGTAAATAAACAATGACTGACGTGCAGAAGCTAAAAAAAGCGAGACCCAACATTCACAGTGCAGGATAAACAGATCTTAGTAGATATTATCAGAAAGTATTCACATATATGTAATTGAGAACAAAAAAACTGATAATGGATCTATGAATTCAAAAAATGAGTGCTGGAAGAAACAAATAACACAAGAATATAATTCCGAAGCAGCATGTCCAAGATCAACGATTGTGTTGAAAAATTGTTGAAAGAACGAAAAATAAATTCATCTTCACCTTCGAAGGCAAGATCTTAAACTCTTCGAAACGCCATAATGAACAATATATCACAAATATTCAAAAATATTTATTCCTCATCTATAATATAATATTGAAATCTGAACTAATCGGACTTCTGATAGATAAATCCACCAAAAATGGCCGATTTGCACTAAATCGCGATCAGGCCATTCAATCCCGCTTTTGAGCATGGGGAAACGTTTCAATATGTCAATCGTGATTAGACGCTCCACTTGATAGATAAATCGGGATTAAAACTGTTCGTGAAACTGAACCTTAGTGTCGGGGAGTGTAGACAAGTAGTGTTTTTAGTGGACTGTATGTTTGTAGGAAAGTGGTTGTTGACATCTGAATCTACTACCTTGTCTCCACTGACCACGAAAGGGTAAACTAACTACGAGGATGTCACTAATAGCCAGTTTTATTTCAATCGATCTTTAAATAATTAACTTCTAAAGATCTTAACAGTAACAAAAACAAAAGAACATGTGAAATTGTAGCGCTATGATTGTTGAAACCACTAATTGACAACACTGCCAGATTATAGTTTCGCGCTTAAAATGCACTAGTTGATATGCGAACAAATATGTAACATAACGTAAAAAAGCATTGTACTTTGCAAGACTAGGTAGAATACAAACAAATGTTATAGGTACACTTGAGTACTTGAGAATTAATAACAGAACTATAATGATGTAAGGAATTAACGTTACTTGAAGAGAGATAGACGTACCGGCTTTTCACCTAAAGAACACGGCACCAACAAACGTGTTGGGTAGTAATTAGATTGGAATAGTAGGTACCAATTACATACTTGATACTACTTCACACACAAACACTATAACTACTTTGAAATCCCATAGATTCCAACATGGGGTTGTTTGTCAGAAAAGACTGTGAGCAGTCATGTGCAGACACAACAGAGGTGCTGTTTTCACAAAAGTCTGAATGCTACTGACTGGAAACAGTGTTGGCGCGCGCAGAGAATCGCTGTTGGTAGGGATGCGTCACCGACTGCGCAGGTTTCAGGGTGGATATACAGGGTTTCCCTAAATTTGTATTTAGCACAGTTGGAATTACACAGCAAATTCCAACACTTAGAGAACTGTACACGAGGGATTAGCGGTGTGGATCGTGGATTCGTCAAAGCAGACAAGCCGAACAGTTGTTTTAAGTAACTATGCTAGGACAGTTCTGGACCAAAATCGTGATTTTAACATGGTATTCTCCATAAGAAAATCTAAGGTTCGTTCTGGCAAATTTTGGTTCTAAGGTGGGTTCACACCGGCAGCCGGACTGCAACCGGACGCAACTAATCGCGGCAAACGACGTATCGTTTGAAAGGCCTTAACGTCCAGTGTATTTAAAAAATACTTAAAAAATTCTAACTACCCCCCTTCATCCCCCTCACACCACCCCTCCTACTAAAGTTAACCAATCATAGCAAACGACATCTCGTCTAAAAGGCCTTAACGTCTAGTATATAGATAAAACAACCACCAACCTATAGGCCCATCCTAAATATTTAGGACCACCCAAATATCCATTTAGGATCCTCAGAGGACCATTGGCCCACCCACAAATATTTAGGATCCCCAGTGAACCATCATAGACCCATCCCCAGTGGACCACCCAAATTAGGATCTCCAGAGGACCACAAATATTAAGGATCCCCAGTGGACCACCCAAATATCCATTTAGGATCCCCAGAGGACCATTGGCCCACCCACAAATATTAAGGATCCCCAAATATCCATCCTAAATCCCCATTGACCCATTCCCCATTGGCCCATCCCCAAATCCCCCACTTACCCATCCCCATTGGCCCACCCAAATATCACACTTACCCATCCCCCATTGGCCCACCCAAATGACCACTTTGAAAAAATTTCCACCAGAGTCCGGACACGAACCATCAACCTTCGCGTCTGAAACAAAGCGTCTAACGAACATAGCTATTCGCACTCATAAGTGTTGGATTAAAATAAAGGTATAAAAAAGAGTGCATGGTTTGAAAATAGACTTAAGTCTACATAGGTATATTGTTACATAGGTATATGATTAGAGTACAAAGAGAAGTGACATCGTTGAAAATGGTATCTAGATACGTCTCACATATATAGAGTGTATCATTGGAGTACATTGAAAAAATCAGGTGACATTGTCCAGTTTTATTATAACAAGTCTAATATTAGTATCTTTGATCAATTTTAATCTTCATATGAAAGTTAATGAATAGAATTTTCAAAACGATGTATCGTTTGAATAGCCTTAACCAATTACTCCAAATGATATTATTTTTAATCTACCTTTAATATGTTAAATAAAAAATATGAATTTCCTAACACTCGTATATGGTGAATATTAATTATGAATATATTTTCAAATAGGAATCCTTTCTTATTAAAAATCCGCCAGAGGCAACTAATGCAGTCCGGAGTCTTACGCAATAGGTATGCAATTATTATTGAGGTCATTTTAGATAGTTTATTAGTTTTTTAAAAAAATCTATAAGGTGATAATACATTAATTATATACGAATGAATATATCTTCAATGGGATAGTCTACGATGCATATTATACTTTGCTATAACCATCCTGTTATTAAAAATCCAGTGAAGGAAATCATTGAAATTGTAAACATATTGTTGAAAAATGTTAGTATAATAGTTTGCAGAATGAATAATCTATTTGATCCACCTAAGTGTAGAATTTTTGAAACAATAGTTTGTTTAGTTTGTAGAAAAGTGTTACGTAAAACTTTTAAACTTGAAAAAATTTGGAGTTGTGAACAAAAATTAATAATTGGTTTGTGTACGGTTGAATGTTATCAAACAAGACCACTTAGAAAATTTCCGGAATACATAGATAGTAATTGGTTTCGTGAATTAGACCCATTAGATGAAAAAGAGATATATTGCGGATATTTTTTACCTCCACGACAACGAGACTAGAATATTAGAAGAAAATAATTATAAGACCGTCAGTCTTACAACATCCTCAGTATAAGAAGAAGGTAATATAAATCTGAACAGAATGACTTCCTTAAATTTAAACTTTATTATTTTGGTTGCCGTCTCAAATAATATGCTGTACACAAATGTACCAGATAATGCAAAACATGTTGCAATATGTTTTGATATGAAGAATACAAGAGAAGACTGTAATCGAACAACATGGAGTTTGTTAAGTATAACAAAAACAAATAATGGTCACCTCTCTGTATACCATATTGAAATTCCAGAAACGAATTTATCATATTTTAGTTACAAATTAAAAATAATATTTAATGATAATTCCGAAGGTGATCAAACCCAATGGCAGAATGTGATTATAGATGATATTCCCATAGACAAGACAAACATAAGCGAAAAAGTTGATAAATTATACATTTTAACATATATAATATTGATTTTATTAATTATTATTGTTATATATACCTTACTTAAAATGGTAAGAGTATTTACACAATATAAGTTTTACTCAACGGTTTGTAGTAAATAAAACAAGTTAATTAAATAATATTCTTTTATTTTTCATCCATTATAAAATGTTCATATAATATATAAGCATTTTTTAAAGCGCAAATAGATGGATTAATCTTATGATAAAAACATTTTGGTGTCGAGGCTGCTAATGGTGGATCTTCATCTAATTCATATACAGGTGCGGAGGAATATTTTTGAATGAAATTAGCCTTTTCTTTTCCTTTCACGAAAACCATGTCAGCATTTTCAGTAATGTCTTTTACGATATTTTTGAATTTGTGTAAATGTGTATAACCACTATTCCAATCGATTCCATGATGATTTTTCATTAACCAAGTTGCTTGTCTATGTAAGTCTGGAGGTAACATATGTAGAGGAAATGGTGATTTGAAAATATAGTGACATACTTGATGACCATCATATGCTGCAAATTCTTTAACGATAAATTTATTATTTTCAATCTTAAAACCTTGAACATCTAAAACAACTTTCATATTTGTAATTGTTGCAATTTAGTTACCGCACCTTTATATTGTTCATAATATTTTATGTCACGTTTGAGACGTGTTAATTTAAAAAGAAACTGACTAAGAGCAATTTGATACTCATGGGTATTCATATTTAATGAAGAATATGTAGTAACCCTACTTTTATATTGCATGTCAATCATGCGCGCTATGTTTTTTCCACATCAGTATTGCTTAACAATTTTAGTTAATGGATTATAGGAAAATTGTTTTTCATGAAAGATCAAACAATATGCAGAAATATCACTCGTAATGGGAGCATTTAACTCAAATTCTATACGAAGAACTACAGATCCAGACTGTATTAGTTCCTTCTGCCTTGAGCAATCTATATGAATTAAGGGAGCTGTATCTCTAAATTCGTCAGGTGTGAAAATAGGTTCACTGTTCAAACGGCTATAATAAGAAGTTTGAAAATCAGCAAACATTTTATATAACGTAGCAAAACTATTGTTTGTAAAATCTAAAAGTAAATCATTGTATGGATACTTCTCAGAATTGAGAAATACCTTAATATTTTTCAAATTCAGATGTTTAAAATGACTCATATTTTCTTTTATGTTACCCCTACCATTATTTTGAAATCCAATTACAATGTGTCTAGGTGTCTCTACCTTTGTACTAGTTTTTACGGCCCAAGTGTGGCGAGACGTTTTCGGTAAGCTGGGATACTCAATCAATTGCCAAGATCTGAATTTTATCGGTAGTTCCTGGTTACTTTGAATAATTTTGTTTAGATGTAATTCATGTTTTATATTCGGTTTCACGTGAGGAATTCTCCAACTGATGTGAGTTAATTCAATTTTAGGTTTTTCCGTTTCATCTGTATGTGTGACTGAGTCTCTATCATCATTAGATCTCACCAATATTAACTCTTGTTTCATGTTTAAGATTATTTTATTGAAATCTTCAAAGAATCCTGACCATAATTTCAAGGGTATACACACGTTAAAATTTCCATGTTTGTCTGACAACTTGACGTCTTCCTTAGGAAACCATCCAGAACTATTTAGAAAAATACTTTCATTTGAATTATAAGATAAATAATTTTTCATTGTTGAAACAAGGCCAATATCTCTTACTGAATCAACTACAACACCGTTCAGTTCATATCGAATTTCACGGAATAAAAAAGCTATTGCATTATTGATGAATTTCAATTTTGTAGGTACTGTGTTGGTTTCAGTTAAAATTTTCCCCGTAATCTCAAGATAACTATCAGCCGGATATGTTATACAATCTAAATCTTGCACTACAATACGAATCTCATCATTATAATTCAACTTTCCGGTAATATATGGTTGGTATGTGTGATATTCATAATCCTCCACAGCCATGTCATTGAAGGGCTCATCAGTGACTTGTAATATATCCATTTATATTAATAACTTAAAACCGAGTGATTTTAAAAAACGTTTATTTTTAGGCGTTATAACGGCTATTCTCTCACACAAACTAATTGTAGACGGTTTACTCATCAATCTTTTATAGTTTTTTTCAGCATATGGATGGGAAAATTTTAAGACCATTTTTGTTGTCGAATATGTAAAGTAATAGTAATCTCCTCGTCTTGAAAATTTATAACGTTACCACTCTGATCAATAATTTTTACTGTTATGTTGTTAATTGTTTTAACACTTACAGGATAATACAAGATATTTTGAGGAGATTCAACTATTTTATAGCCACTAGGAACAGTAGGAAAAAATTGATGGATAATGTGAACAGGATGTCCATTGAGATATGATCCAACAGCAATGTCACAATCTATTCCAATAGAATTAACTTGTAAAATATTTATAGGTTTTGTAGAGGTGTGTATCTCATTGGGAGTTAACAAAACTTTTTCAAATCCAAATACTTTACCAATTGAGTCATCAGTTAAGAATGAAATTGTCTTATTACTAGAAATTGATACGTGAGATGTGTTTAGATTTGGGACTATGTCAATTGTTGAATCTGATGCTACTATAAGCATGTGTTGTTTAATATATTGAATTATTTCATTAAGTTCATAAGCACCTTTAGGTATAATTATTGTATCATATATAGTAGGACCTCCAAAAATGAATCTATTGTTAGTTTCATCAATATTTGGTATTGTATTGAAACTATTGAAATTAACTAAACCAACTTCATAGTCATATTTATCATCCAAGTAAATGGGAGGATTGAAATTATAATTAAGAATAGATGATGCACCACTAAGTGTAACAGAAAATGACATTTCAACTAAATAAGTGTTTAAATATGGTTGAAATATTTATGTATGAATTGAAGTGAGTGATGACCACAACTATACGAATTGTTCTGTAGTCTATCATAATTGTATGTTATATATACTGGACCGTTACTATGAAAATACCTAATCAATTCCATTGGTGGAGGTAAATTTCCATAACTATCAAAGTAAATAATTTCCTTGTCTGATTTTATGTATGATGTCCAATGTGTTCCATCTCCTCTAACTGTATCTATATTCAAAATACCACATTCATGTTTATGAATTTTCTTCGGTAAATTATCTCTCATGAAAACTCCCCTAAAAAAAGGTATTTTCAATATTTTAACATATTTCCACAGATCTTTATCAGTAAGCCCACGATGGGGCAATTTCAGTTTTTTGTTGTTCCTTCTCCTTTGTATGGTCTTAGATAAAGACCTTTTCCTTTATGTCTTCTTGGCTTTTTTTGATGTTTTTTTTTCAAACCTTTTCCCTCTTTCAATTCCATAGCCATATCATGTCGTTTTTGTTCAGTTAATTGTTGATTGTTATACTTTGCATCATTTACTGCCTTTGCAATTCCAGCTGCTCCACCTCCTAGAGCTCCTAATGCACCCAACAGTGGTAATATTAATGGTAAAAATCCACCTATTCTCGTCGGTGTTTGAATTATACGTTTTTTAGGTTTTTTCTTACCACCACGACGACTTTTTTTAATTCCTACACCCATACCAAGTTTACGTTTTCCTTTCATGACTGCAGTAACAAACAATGAAGCTACTTTTTCACCTAATGTAGCGTCCTGGGATTTAACTCGTTTCCAAGCTTTATCCTCCAATATCTGATCCGCTTTATGTCTTTCCTGTAGATTATTATTTTTTGCGTATGCTATATCGTGTTCTTTACAAGCTTGATCTAAAAGATTAATTCCCTTATCATTTCGTTGTAGTCTTTGTTCTAGTTTTGTGTTTGGTCCACAATATTCGTATCCACCAGGTAAATGAAGTTCAAATGGAAGTTTATTAATTAACGAAACTAAATCTCCACCTTTGTGATGACGACGACGACTTGATTGTAACTGTTTACGTTTAACCATAGTTCTCTATCTATATATACTCTGATCACCCTATAAATACTCTCAGTGTTGTTATTTAAGATGAAGATTGCAAAACATTTTATAGCTTTACCTGTTGAAAATTATGATTTAAGCTGTCAACAACAACGTACTGCAGGTAAACATGGATATTTATTTGGTGGAGACTCTAAACGAGCATTAATCATCGGTCCCAGTGGTTGTGGTAAAACTAATGCTATGTTATCCTTAATAGATCATCCTAATGGTTTGAGATTTGAAAATTTATACGTATATTCCAAGAGTTTACATCAACCAAAATATGCATATTTACGTAATTTAATTCAACCCATGAAAGAGATTGGATATGAGGAATTCAACAATTCTGATGATATAATTACTCCAGATGCCATAAAGACTAATTCAATTATTATATTTGATGATGTAGTGGCTTCCTGCGATCAAAAACCCATTCAAAGTTACTTTTGTTTTGGTAGACATAAATCTACAGATTGTTTTTATTTAAGTCAAACTTATTCGGCTATACCAAAACAATTAATTCGAGATAATGCCAATCTCCTGATAATTTTTCAACAAGATTTCACCAACTTAAGACAC
>CAJUYG010000698.1:125092-143703 GCA_910591675.1 Galerucella calmariensis | reverse complement strand
AACAATGTAATCCTCCGATGTCAGAAGATTGCCCCACCCTGTATATACAGACTCTGGTATAGAGACTCGCATAATATTTGAAAGAAAATTGATTATATGGATGATGAGAAGAAAATTTAGTAAATTCGTTCAAAAGGAACTGACCAATTCCCCTTTGGTTAGCTATAGAATTGAATTTTTGTGTTTTTTTGCTTATTGTACTTGTTTCTATAATATCCTTATTATAAAAATAAATCCGTAATTTTGTATAAGCAAATATTACAAAATACTTAGTGTTTAAGCTTTGCTATTAAAGAGAAAAATATTAATATGACTTTTTGCTCATTTCAACAATTAATTAATAAATCCAAAAAATCTATACAACATAAATATAAAACATGAACAACCAATAAACACCCTTCTAAAATAACAGCGCTCGACGGGCGACGTCCCATATAATATGCCAAATTAAATGCAAGTGGACGTAGCGACGTACTGTACCATTCAAGTCACCAGACAGTCACCAGCGGAATCGGTGCTTTACGCGATAAATTCGAACGAGTGAAACATCTTATATTTTTATTCTGTAATCTTTGATTATACAGAAGAGGAGACACTGAAGAAAGAACTAATAATTATCTGGAATGATAACAATCATTTTACGTAGAAGATTATGCTTACTTCACAATGACTGTTATACAAAGGACATTTATTGATACATAAATAAATGCACAATAAACTGATTTAACTTACCTAGCAACAAATTGGACGGCATCCGGATTAAAACTATTTGTTCCGCATAGTCTTTTTGTTACTATTTCTTGTAATTGTTTAAAGGTATACGCTTGAAAAGTTAATCTTGTTAATCCTAATCGACTAGTAACTCTACTCATCAATAATCTTTCGGGTAGATCCATAGTGTTTGCTATTGTAATAACAATTAATTGGTTTTTAGCTTTTGTAGGCCAGTCTAATAAATTGTACACTACATCTTGACGTTTGGTACATAAAATATCCAGCTAAAATAAACAAATCAATATAAACACAGAACGAATAATTTATATCTAGTTTGAGTTTTCATCAACTTACTTCATCTATTAACAAAACTATTGGTTCCATTTTTCCAACTTTAACGAACATTTCTTCTAATGTGTGTTGAGCTTGTTCCCATGATACAGTTTTTCCTTTAATTTGCTTTAAAATCTAAAAATAGGAATAAATATAAAAATAAGTATCCATTGACTAGCGGACCATCCTGTATACATGAACGTAATTTTAAATTGTTAGAGTACACACATATATCATATTTTGCTTAGATATTAATTTGAAATAGTAAAGTTGATATAAAAAATAACTAATAATAGGGAATAAACCAGTTTCCATTGGAAATTACTTCCAAATTTTGGAATAAAATTCTAATTTCTATGCACTTTCAGATCACCACCCGAGGATTTCCGAACGCTACCGATGATACGTGTGATGTCATACAATTTGCTTACTTTTGTCAATATAGCAAGTATTTCATTAGGTTCTGTGTAGTTTTGTGTTTATATTGTATTTTAATCAACTATTAATTGCCTCATCGACGTAAAAATATCATTTATATGTTTGTTAGAGACCATTACGTGTTTGTGTGTGCTTTTTTTTATTTCTAAAAGTCAACGTAAAGTGAAAAGTGGACATAAATATTCCATATTTTCGAGGATATTTTAAGACTTTTGCAAGAAAATATTTTGTCTGGAGTTTTAATAGACGCTGATTTACACTCTGGAACAATGCAATACTTGGAATACCAAGTTTTTTCGGCTTTATCCATTTTTAAAGTTTTCAGAAACAAATTAGGTCACAAAAACTCAGAGCGTAATACACGAATAAGAACGTAAACAAATTGAGTGACGTCAACGGATGGGGCAGCCATCTTTATGACGTAAAGCGCGTTTTGGCGGACTTTCAAATTTCATGATTTTTAAAGTCGTTTTAAAAGTGGAGTTTATATTTTTTTGAAATAGGCATGCAAGGTGTTAAGAAACCTGATAAAGCGTCAATTCCCACCAATAGCAAAATTTATGCTACAAATACCCATCAAATGAATGATATGTAAGCTTTACACAATAAGAGTTATAGAACTAAAACAGAGGTTTGCCAGAGACTGTATGTGATAACCCTTCAGTTTTCTAGACTATACATTTTTTTATCAAGATGGCCCCATTTGTCACAATAGTTTTCTGAACGGTATTAAATTTTTAAAATTTTATCTACACTTACTTCCACATATGACTGTCTAGGTTCTGTTAATCTCATTCCATTGATGTTAACAAAATTGAATTTCGGAATCCGTTTATTTGATTGTAAGTGATTAATCACTGATGTTACTGTAGCAGTTTTTCCAGTACCAGGTACACCAGATATGTACATACACCTAAAAAGGAAAATACATTAATTTCCAGTACATAAACATTTAGTGCAAGTATTGTAACTTCTAAGCAGCTGGATGAAAGTTTGTGTGTGTATGTTATTACTTACCCTCCACAACCATCCGATAATTTTCCTTCAACGAAATTATAAATATCACAATATTCCTTCTCTCTACATGGTAACGAATCTGGAACGAAAGAGACATGTAACTGAGTCCTAGCTTGCATTAAAGGTGTGGAATTCCCCTGAATTTTTCTACTTCTCTCCTGCATAGATGGAGTAACAATTCCTTCTCTTATAAGTCTGGCTCTGTTTCTGGGTGTCTTGGGGGTTTTTATTGGAGATTTTTGAACACTTTTTCGAGAAACTTCAACAGATCTTGTAGGTTTCACAGGTTTTTTATTGCTTTTTGGCGTTTTAGTTTTGGTTGATTTTCTTTTTTTCGGAGTGCTAAAAGAGAATATGTTATATTAAATTTAAAAATATAATAGAAAATATATTTTCTCAGTATCAAGAAGGTATGAATGTCATTAAGATGTGGCTTGATGGGTTTCAGCTGTCTCTAAATACAGATAGGACTAAATTATATAGCATTTACCATCACAGATATAAACAGACCCAAATTTCACAGCATTAATATTGAAAGCATTGGAGACATAAAAGAAGTTGAAAATACTAAATGTTTAAGAATTATTATAGATAAAAATATAAAATGAGACCAGCATGTATCATATTTAACAAAGCGAATTAGAAAACTAATTTACAAATTTTGTCAGTTAAGAGATATCTTGAGTAGAAATGTATTGATTTTGGTATACAAGTTCCTAGTGGAATCGCTTTCGAGATATGGAATACTAATTTGGGGAGCATTATATAAAAATTCATTAAAAACCTTGTCAACATTACAAAATTATATACTGAAAATTATTTACAAAAAAGGTAGATGATACCCAATCAGACTACTCTATAAAAGAGATATATGCAACATAAGATCGCTGTACTTTCATAGATTGGTAATATTTATGTACAAAAAGAACATTTAAAAAATCATATCTCGCATAATATTGTATAATAACTCGTAGTATGACGAGCAAGTTGCTGAGAGTATCTAACTGGAATAAAAATGTATATGCAAGATTTGCTTATCAACTAGCCCCAAAGGCTTACAATCTATTACCTTTGAGTATTAGAAATATTAAAATCTACAAAACATTTTCAAAGCAATGTAAGATGTTTATTAATGACAACTATATTTCATTTATAAAATTAATTGATTAATTTTCTTTACAGTTATTTATAATTATAACTCTTTTTTTTTTTGTTTAACATAATACATATAGGATAGCTACCATATTTGTTGAATTAAATAAAGGAAAAACTCTATGATAAATACGCTCTGCACAAAACAAGTGTTAAATCACTTAGGTGCATATTTGTAGATTACATTATAGTGGTAGGTAAGGAAGTAATTTTTAGCATTTTATATTAGGTAGGTATATATTGAGAAACATTTTATAGAAATTTATTAAGAACTGCCGCTGAATATATGATATAATTAAGTATATTAAGGAACTCTGTATAAATAGCGTTTAAATAAATAAATAAATAAAAATATATAGCGAAAATTACAAATTACCTCTCATGTTCACTACTGCTTATTGAGGAGAATCCAAAGTAATTACCATTACCATCAATATTATCACTATCATCAGTACTTAAATTTAGTCTCGCTAAATTTATTCTGATTTTATGGGCATTAAAATAATCATCCAAACTTACTCTGAAAAAATTAATTGAAATAATATTATACCTGACATTGCTGATGTATTTAAATTTATAATCTTCTAGAGAAATAATAGGTATATAGAGAGATAGGTTATATTTTCCATTTTAATTGGTTTTATTCATCCCTTACTTAATTGATATTTTAAATCAGTTTTATTCAAGAATCAATCAATAGTAATTGTTTTTTTTTTTTCATTTTAGTGAGTCACTATAAATATTTCTACCGGTTTGCCCATTGGCCATTACTAACAAATTCCAATAACAATAGTTTTTTTGCTTTAATCAAGAAAATGGATTATTATTTAAAATGCACCACTTACTCTTTGCTCTTTTCTAAATCTTCAGTTTTTGCATCATCTAAATCCAATTTTTCAAGAGCCACTTTTAATAATTTCGTTCTCAATGAACTGTTTAAATTTTCACTAGAAAAAAAGAGTTATGTTCAAATTATACCATTGACTTTTGACTGCAATATAATCTCAATGATCACTTACAAGGGTGGGCAACCTTTTTCAGTCTAAAAGTTATGTTATGGAATAATTTATTTTAGAAGAGCGCATGATAGTAACTGGAATTTCACAAAAAGATAACAAAGCAATATGAAAGGCATGCAAGCTATTTAAGTAAAACAAAAAGTGTTGGGCCAAAAAAATTCCAAATTTAAAATATTTACAAGATCGCTGGCGCCGAAGAAATATTTGGCGATGACCAGGAAAAACCTACGTTTAACAGTAGGATTTCTGACTGGTCACTGTCAACTAAGTAAACACCTCCATACTATGGGGCTAGTGGACACACCTCTATGCAGGATGTGTGAACAGGAAGATGAAACTGTCAGGCATGTCTTATGCGAGTGTCCGGAGTTATCGTCAATAAGAGAGTGTGTGTTCAGTGAGTCTTGGCCTAGACTTGCCGATATAAAGGAGATGTCTCCCAGTGACCTGTCCACCTTCCTGAGAAGGACAGGATGGACAATGACCTAGGAGAACAACTCCTCGGGAGAATGTACAATGGGTCACATGTGGCCTAAGTGCTGTGAGCCTACACACTCACCCTCCCTACGCTGTTAAGTAATGTTAAGTTTTAGATTTATTCATTTTATCTTCACTTGAATTAGTTTGCTGTTTGAGACGACTCTCATGTTAGTTTGGAAGCCAACTTATTTTTTATTAATCTCTCAAACAAGTAAAAAATGTCATGAGAATTAAAGCATTTTTTCTTTTCTTTTTATCTTGAGGTCAACTATAACGCCTCTACTTACTTGCAATTATGTTCTTCATTAGATTGAACTGAATTTCTGTTACTTCTTGAGGTTTTAGGAGAATTGTTCTCATCGTTGTTAGTCAATTTCAAACTCCTTCTCGCAGGTGTACCATATAGTGCTCTCTGATTAATCTCTTCAATATAACGAATGGGAGCTCTTGATTGCCTTTTAGGAGTAGTAATCTACAAAAATATATGTCCAATGCACGATGTACAATGCTAAATATATGGGAAATACTCTGTTTGTGTTTAATTTTCATGCATATTTCCACTTTATGAATGATTATTTAAATGCGACATGGTTTTTCAGATATAATATGAAATATTACTTTATTAGCAGTAACTTAGTTATCTTTTTTTTTGGTAAGTATAATGATGCTGGGAGTTAACAATGTACAAAACGTGTAAAAATATGTAGGTAATATATATTTTTTACATTTTAAAAAGTATTGAAACAGAAATATTCATGGGTGGGCAAAATTAAAACACACCATTATATGATAAATATTTTATATTTCATATTTCTACCATTATATTTTATTTATTATACAAGACTCTGGGTCTGCCTACCTGGTCATTCAAAAATCTAGATTTCTATTGGTCAATTTTTCAGTTTCATAATGAAAACCAGTGTTATAATGAGTATCATTATGAAACTGAAAATTGATATTTAATTAATAATTTATAGTATAGAAGTAGAAAAAGCTTATAGTTAGAATCATTTATTGAAATTTGTTAATTTTGACATATTCTTGTCCAGTTTTTTCAGGCAGTTTTGAAAACTGATTTTCCTATTAATTTCCCTTAATTGTTACAAAAAAAATAGCCTTATATTATAAAACAGTATTAAATAACACTAATAACAGTAAATTAGTGGGTAATAAAATTCCGAAGAAACGAATCAACTCATGTAAAATTGAAATTAAAGCTAACAACACCTTGTATTGCATGAAAACACAATGAATCGAAAGACTGGTGAGAGGTGGGTGTAAATTTCTGGTTCCCGCGTGACGTAACTGCGCGACTCAGGTGCAATTTGGAGTAGAAATCAGCATACCGTGAGTAAGTGTATCGTGTGTCGAATGCACTAATGTAATCAATTAATAATATTTTTGGTATCCTGGAAGCAAAATAATTTGTTTTGCCAGGAAAATTGCATAGTTTAACATTATAGAAAAAAGCGAATCTGCTATAGTGGAATTCACATTCAAATCTCAGCATCAAATAAAATAATATTTTCTAGATGGGAGAATAAGTAGAAATGTTGAAAGATTATTAAATCATTGCAATGGGGATTGGATTAACCGTGTAATAAAAATTGAGAACAATTCTTGAAAAGTGGGCAACATGTAACATTGAACCAACCATAATGTAATTAAGCTATGACTTGGAAGATAAACAAGATTATATAACTTACCCTACTGCTTCTTCTCGAATCAACTAACTTTTTGGGTGTGTTTTTTGGGACTTTATTTTTTGTTAGATCTGCCCTATATTCATCATCCAGACTGTTAGATTTCAGTCTTCTTTTGCTTGGAGTTTTTTGAGGTGATATATAATCGGCATAAGATTTTTTGGGAACATTTCTACTAGACTTTCTAACTGCTAAAGGACTGCTGTTTTCAACATCATCATCATCATCATCAGAGATTGAATATATTGAATAATTAAGAATAGATTTGTCTTTAGACGTAGGTGAATTTCCAAAAGACTTGTTGAGATTCCTCTTGACTTGATTTCTTTGTGTGGGTGAACAATAATCATTTTCGAAAAGAATTTCTATATTACTATTGTTTTCCGTTATTGGATTCATATTATTTTTGTTTGTACTGCCTTGTGGAGTATGGAGATCAGTATGTTGGTCTAAAAGTGGAACCAGCTGATCGTTTTTTAGGGAATAACGACAAGAATAAAAGTTATATGGATCTAAATTATTAGCTTGAATGTAATAATTGTCATTGTTGGGACAAGGAAAAACTAATTTGCACTTCTTGATAACTTGTTTCAGTGATATATCATAACATTTTGTTGAATCTAGAACTACCTAAAAAAAACAAGTAAATAAAGAGAGAGTTACCGAGATTATTTATTGAGTTTGCTGATCATATAAGGTCTGTTCCAACCGCAGTCAGAAACTGTAAGAAACGATCAGAGAATAACTGGTCTCGGCAAACAACGAGTTTCCGTTCGCGTAATTCCCATCACTGATTGCGATGGTCGACTATTCTCTGATCGTTTCTGACAGTTTCTGATTGCGGTTGGAACAGACCTATAGTTTAATCCCATTTGTATGATGTCAGTCAAATGACAGTGGAGTTTGTGAACTGTCAGACTCCACATCTAAAGCATAAGTATTAACAGTTTTATGCATTGCTTTAAGCAAAAATGATGTTAAACTAATTGTTCTGAAGAATTTTGGGTTTTTTGGGTCCCTTTATCCAGCAATTGGAATGAAGGTGACTACACCTCCATGTTTCTGGTATATAACCCACTTCTAAGTTACTTCCACTAAATCTAGTAGAAATTTGGCTGTTCCTTAATGAAGCGAAAATCCCAAATTATGTCTCAACAGAAATTCCTAAAGCTATTTGTTTTAGCTTTTCTAATTACCACACCTCGGTGTATTTCTACCAGATTCCAGATTGCTGTATTAAAGAGTTTCTAGGTTGGAGCTCTTTATCGTGACAGATTAGCTGCTTTGCTTTTCTTGAAGACAGCAGCTTATTTCAAATGCATCAGTTATTGCCCCATTCAAGTCCTCAAGATTATGCTCCAGGTCAAGATGGTGTCTAGCCCTTCTCCTTCCCTTGATATGTGCCAGGTTTGCTATCAAATAGATGTTAATTGTCACATATTTCAACTTACCTCATTTTTTTTATCATACTCCAATCTTTGTTTATTAAACTGATTTTTCAAGTCCCTTGCAAAAATATGTTCTGTGACATTAAGTAGACTTTCGTCATTTGAATCATATATATCATTAATAACAGCAATTTTTTTACCACTGGCAGTGTCAATAATTACTGCATCTTTTTCTCTGTACACTTCATTGCCAATAGAAATTTGACTAAAAGATAAGAGAAATTTATATAGAGTATAATATGGTATCATCTTTTAAAAAATGATGTGACAATAATTAATTACCATGATTACATTCATTCATAAGTTATTTTACAATTGATATATTACTGTATATTTGACTACCAATGTAAATTAGGTTCTTGATATATCCTGTCATTTTCTGCTTTTGTATTTTATGTTTTGTAATGATTCCATTATGTTTGTGGACTGCAAAAACATATTTCCATGATGTTCATTGCCCTGGTACTACCAAGGAGAAGTTGCCTTTAGATTGCAGTTAATATAATCACTGCAGAAGACACTTCTGTCCTTTATCACACTATTGTTCCAAAGGTGATTGTTATATTTGTGTAAAGCCAGTGAACCAGCTTGGATCATATTCCCCAAGTTTTTCCCATAACTCTTCTGCATAGCCAGAAAGCCTAGTTGCACCAGTTGATTTTTCCAGGTGTGTCAGTTTAGAATAAAGGGTCACTTCCAGCAGCAAACAAATAAAAAGTTGAAATTCACGTATTTTTCAGTGAAACTTATTTATCCTTTTATTGAGCAACATCTTTCAAACACCAACTTACATTTGTCACAAACATGCAGAAGTTATCACAAATTATTTTTCAACTTTAATATTATGTAAACTAATTTTAAAAATTGACATGGCATCTAGGTTCTTTGAAATTTTGATAGGGTTTGGTAACTCATTTTTAGTCTGGGTTGAAAAGAATAGAGATGGAATTTTTTTACAACTTTTAGTGGAGATTAGTAGACGAGTAATTATGTTTAGTAACGATTTATAAAATCAATCAGCAATTCATAAGTAATATTGGGCCTTAAAAATAATATATTAAATATATATAGATCTTACTACTTACTTGTAATGCTGATATTTGTATGAATCGTTGAGGGTATTCATATTTGTAACTGATGTTGTAATTAACTAAATAAATAATGTGTTTAATAAATAATAATCGAAAAGTTAAACATAAAATTACACGTGTAAAAAATAAATAAACAATAGTTATAGTTAACTTAAAATACAGAGAAAAGACGAGGACAAGAGACAAGCAGCTAGCATTAGAAAGAGAAGAGATTAAACCATATGTCAAAATTTGGCGGCAAATAAGTTAAGACAAATGCAAACGTATGGTCCGTATCACAGAGGGTGTGCGTGGTCCGTATGTATCTTTGGTTAATAGCTGGGAGGTGTTATTTTAGTTAATTTATTTTCGATTTAGTACTTTCTTCGATCTTCGACATTATTTGATTATTTTATTGCTTAGGGCACCTAGGACCTAGAATCGGATTAAAGATAACCTATGTAAATGTTCATAATAAATACAACAATCTGTCACATCATTTATCATTAAACCAAGTTTAAGGTACTCACCATGTACTCACCCTTGGGTATTTTAAAAGCTACATGCTATATCTGACTGTTCATAAGAAAAAGATGAGAGAAAGGATCAATACAAAACAAGCAAATTACGTTTATATTTCTCTATGGTTTATGCTTAGGAAACCTGTCATTAGTGTCAATCTGTCAGTTGGTGGACATGTTCTATACGTCTTGAGTAATCTGTGGTCATTTGATGGTCATTTGTGACGTTAAATTTTGAATAAATGTCATAATATTGTAATTTACTATGTCTCAAAAGAAATATAAAACAAAAATTAATATCCTACAAAATGTAACAATTCAGCCTTGCGTTCAACAAGCCAATAACACTATGAAGCGGAGAATGACGTCAAGTATGTATTTTTTAGATGAAGAGCCAGCTTATACAGATTCCGAATCAGAGTTAAGCACCAGTACAGAAATACCAGAAACAGAAAGTGGAATAGCAAAATATCTAGAAAGTGAAACGCCAGTATATTCAAAAAATCAAACACAAATACTAGAGCATATAAAAATTATACCTGAGAAACGGTTTTCTGATATAGGAGTACAATGTGATATCCTGAGCACTAAGGACAAATTAAAGGAAATTATACAAATGTGCGCAAGTTTAGGTATAAAGAATCTCTTAATTATGTTGAGATTTTAAATGTTTTGGCATTGGTGTATATTTAAAATTTTCATTGACTGTATTCTTAAATATTTACTGTACTTGTGATACCCAATATTTTCACTAATTTTTAGAGGCGACTGGGGAATATGAAGAACTTATATCAGTGTGCAAAAACTTAGATAATAGATTTGACTATAACCATCATGATGTTTATAAAGAAAAACTGAAAAAAATTGAACTGCAAACTGTTTGTTCACCTTCAAGGTTTGTATAATAATATATATTTTACTTACCTATCTAGATTCATGATCACACTATATAAAATGATAATAAAACTTTAGAAACTGAAACTCTTATTACTGTTTTAATAAAGGATCTTATCTGCAGGAATGGTAAAACAACAATCAAGAAAGTTGGTTTAAGAAAAACTGTAACAAGTGCAAAACAAATTGCAGGCGTAAGAAAATCCCAGAGAAATCAAAAGACTTCAAAAGTTCCAAAATGTATGTATGCACACTAAATCAAAATTTAAGTGACTTTTTTCAGTAAAATCAAATAGTTTTGTGTAACATTTAGTTTTTTTGTAAGTAAATGGATTAAAATTGTACTTTAATAAATTAAAAGTGTCTATTCATATATGAAGTGGTGTGTGTGGTGTAGAAAATTGAGTAAGACATTAAGGTATTCACATTATTACATATTTTTTGATAAATTAATGTATTACCATTTTTATCAAAGCCAGTATGTGTTCCTTTTTTTTGAATTATTCTAAAAACAAGTGAAATAATTTTTATTTGTTATAAAAAGTAGCATACAATACAAAAAACTACATTTTAGCTCATCTTAAGCCTATTAGGACTGTTGAAGATACTTCCAACACAAATATGGAAAGTTCAGACTCTGGTAAGGATTAAAACAATACATAAATAAATTATTTCAATAAAGAAAAAAGTTGATGAAAATTCATAGAATATTTATGTATAGCAGTGATTGATTACTTGTATATAATTGAGATATATGGAAGTTGAAATATGATAATCTCGCCAATTATCATATATGGAGTGAGTCACTATTGACACAACAGTCAGTGTAAACATGACAAAATCAAAAGTACCCTAAGATTGGAATAAATTGAAGATTATTCAATACTTAATTAACATGAAAAACAATCTAAACTTCACTTTGATTGCTTTATGTTGTGTTCTAGGACAATTTGATTGGGGAAGTGAAGAATTCCTGAAACCTCAACAGTTGCCAAGTAATGCCATTAAATCTCTAGCAAGAAATTGGATGAAACCAAACAAAAGTTTTAGTGTTTGTAAGTTTACAAAACATAGTACCATACTTTTGTGAATGCATTCATAAACAATAGCTTTCTCACAACAAATCTATTTCAAATAGTTATTTTCATCCCGGATTAATATACAGTAATCAGATTTCCGTAGATATATAAAACATATTCATTTGACCTTGATAAAGCATGTTTTTCAGTTGTCTAAACTAAATTTTATTTTAATTGTTTAACTTTCAATGGTCTTCTACACGTAAGTATTGGCGACTCCTAGGATTGAAGATATTTAATAATAAATCGTTTTATTGTTTTAGCAGAATAGATAATTTAGTTTTGTTGAGTAAGAAACGTGAATATTGGTTTAAAAAATGTATTGTTTCTATCTCCTGTTCAGCTAACTTTAACACATAGCTGCACATATTTCATAGTAAATCTTTATAATAGTTGATAAATTATACCTTTTTTAGTGGAAAAAAGTATATGCCATCAAAATTATTTGTCTCTACAACATCGATCTACAAGACGACTATACTCACCATCCCAATGGCTGGACTCTGAAGGCTTTCTGAATAGTTGTAGATGAAACTCGGTGTTTAGATTGGGTTTTTATACAATATGACATGGACGTTAAATTTTGCATAGATGACTAGTTTATTAGGTTCTTTAGACAATCAGTTACAAAAAAAATAGTTGCAACAATTTATGATCTTTAAAAATTATTATTTCAATTTATCTTATATTTAAAACATTTTAATCATTATATGAAACAAAATATACAAGTTTCAATATTGGAAGCTACTTTTTCTTATATAAACAAGGTGGACATAGAAAATTTTGCCACAATCAAATATATTTTTCATAAAAACTGCAATAAAAAGGTTTACAAATTTAAAAATATTTTATTGAAGATCTGAATTACCTTATGTAACACAAAATGTATTTGTATAGATAGCTATTTGTGAATATTTTACATTCTATGCTTGTATAAATATTCAGTGCGTGATGAAAGTTCCTCATTCCTCATTTTGTCATCGTTACTGTTTGGATGAACAAATTTGAAGATTTATGCTATTATCGAGAATCTACTTAAAAAGACGGTTAGGGTAAAAAATTTAAAAAATAGGTGGAAAAGGGTAAGGTTATAATAATTATTTTATTTCCATCAATTACACAACTAAAATAAATGCTGCTGGACAAGAACAACCCAATCACAGATTATAAAGAGAACAGATACGAATCCCGGTAAAACATCAAACGATTTTTAGCTCCGTCGTCAATGACCTTGGACCTTTAACTCGGTATGGCCGCGATGTTGCCAGTTTAAAATATTTTCTGAATTTCTTACCAAATTGCAGTGGTGACTCGGGGACAATAACAATTTCTAGTGCCGGATCTAGTTTTTTTTGGAAGTTTCCACTAAATCTTTAAAACTGCGCCATGAATTAAAACAATAATCATAATCAAATATATATTTATGTATTTATTTAATACCTATATGTACATTCTTATGATTTGTTATAAATAGTCATTACAAAAAGGGCGGAATATATGCACGTCAATTCAGTTAAAATATGCGCATATATATATGGATAGTTTTTCTTTAAAATATGCAACAATATGCATTTATTTGTCAAAATATGCAATTATATGCCTTGAATATAACATGGAAAAATGGAAATAAAGAAACGCCGACTCTTACAAAAATTATTTATTTTAGGTAAAATAATTAAAAGAAAAATATAATAGGTAAAATTTTTAACCTGAAATAGTATAAAATGCATTTATAACGATATATTTTTCAAAATTTTCCGATAAAAGTGTTTGCCTTCTGTCTGTAAAAATATGTTTGTACAAAGAAAAAGTTCTATCTATCGACAAACTAAACTATACAATATAAATACAAAAGAAGAGACCACATTTTATCTCCAATTAGTCCGAACTATAAAAGCAAGCTGCCGCATTCCAACTAGACCCCGAAAAAAGAAAGTTTTGTTATGAATTCATTCGCGCACCAAACAGAAATTTCGGTTGGGTGAATTAGGCAAACATCCAAAAAGGCTAAAAAGGCTAAACATCCAAAAAGGCTAAACATCCAATAAATACCAGCAGTAAACCATATAATAATAAAATGGGTCCATAAACCATATAATAATAAAACCCACCCACCTTTTAAATTATTTCAATTATCTGCAAGGGTCGCACTTAATCTTTTGATAAAATGAAAAACATAAAAATATGCACACAAATTTTATTTTTGCCAAAATATTCAATTTTTATGAAATTTGTAAAAATATGCAAATATATGCACTTTGCATATATTCCGCCCTTTAGTCATTACTCTTGGGAGATTAATAAATGAATACATTTTTAGATAACACAAATAATTACAAAAATCAACCAAATTTTAAAGTACAAATAATTCTAAATTTATTTATTATCAAAGGGAATACAATATACACCTATGCATTTTGATAATAATTTGTACCACCAAAGTTAATATCAAAAACTTTGAAATTTCTTATATCATAGGCCGGGATATCAAATTAAATACTCTCATCCCTTGGAAATCGATAGAGCTTTTTCTTTCCGAATAAAATTTATTTGGACAGTATTTTTATAGTTAATATTACCACAACGCACAATCGAATAGTCAAATAACACAATTAATATCGCCGATTGAACACCTTCAAACAATGAAGCAAACAAAAATCTGAATCTGTATAACTTCCACACTTAAAAATAATGCTTACAAAATATTTGACCTATGATTGTAAATTGAAGGAAATATTATGCAAACTGACAACCCTGTTGAGAAATTTCGCGAAGCATCCCGAACGGAGTCGACATAAGACGATGGGCATTTAAAAGGGGTGTATGTCCACCCATCTCTCTCTCTTTTTACTGTTCTCTGTCAAGCTTTCGTATCTGTTCTCTTTATAATCTGTGACCCAATTATAATTCACTATTATGTAAATGTAGACATAATAGTCCTTACATAGTGCATGTGCTTTGAATTAATACAATAATTAATAAACTACAATCACTTAGGTTCAAATCATAGGTAACTGATTGAAGCCTAACTATTACCAGTTACCAGTAAACAATGAAATTTAAATACAATATAACATGAGGACCCAGAACCATATAGCCGTCATGGCAGTAACGAAATTCTGGAATGGTCTCTTGATTTAAAGTTATGTTAACATTTTAACCAATATCTTGATAAATGTCAAAGTAAAAATTAAAGTTGAATATCTATTTAGCAAATTTGAAATGAGATAAATCAATTGAAAAAGTTACTTTTTCCACGTTCAGCACAGAATTTTCTAATTCTAAAATCAAATTTGATTACATAATGCTGAAATTCTCTTTTTTGAAATACTGTTCTTTATTAGTTTCGGAAAATTAATTTCAGCCTGCATATTTTTTGTGATAATTATAAATAAAAATATTTTTCAGAATAGTACTTTTCTTTTATAACATGTACCTACAAAACTACATACATTTAATAATAAACTTTTCCAGTGTTTGTGAAAATATAAAAACTAATACTCAAAACTATTCTACAAACTCCATTGTGTATAAGTATAATGATTATTTTATAATGTTTATTGTCCCTTATTGGTACTAATGCTATTCATCAACAACTAACTTGGCTTAAATATATCAGAATTGTGATGTTTTCAAGACGGAATTTTCAACCTTTGGAAATTGAAAGGTTTGATCTGAAAATAAAAGGAACATTATATTAATTTCTTAAATGACAACAACACTTACCTTATTTTTAATCTGATTTGAATCAATTCTTATTAGAGGCGTTACAGTAGGTCTTCCATGAGCACATTGAAATGGCAATTCGGTCAGTGACAGCTTCTGGAGCAGTTCAGTACATTGTTGTTTATTCAGAATATCACCAAATTTTATAGCACCTTTTAAAACAATAAAAATATTTCAGTAATAAAGATATTGGCCATCTGAACTATGAATAGAAAACTATGGCAACAATTATTCAGTGAGTGAAATGTAGATGGCGACACACAAATACCAGTTTCTGATTACTTCCTTTTTTACCTCATATCTACTTCCGAAACGCGCCGATAGATCACACCATAATACGATCCACCGCAAGATGGAGCTGTGTATCACTCTATGGCTTAGATTGCTTAGAACATAAAACAGACAGGAAGGAGTCTTGTCACTCATCCATTTGCAACACCATAATAGAGGAGTTCAGTCTAAGGTCAGTGTGGCCAACAAAAAGTGGTTTTTCTGACAAGAATGACAGTTAATGTCTACCCCTTAAAACATAAGATTTTTGCATGTTTTTTATCATTGCGAACATCTATATTGCTTTATTAAAATAATGAATACACCCCCGAAGCGTAAATCTTGGAATTTAAAATGGCTTTTTAGCTGAATACACAGCACATCGGTGGCCAAAAATTCCAGGAACTCTTGTCATGTCACCATTTAATTTCTGTTATTCTGTCACTGGTTATGTCAAATGTCAGTTATATTTATTTTTGTTGATATTTGTTTAATTGTGTATGTCCATTTTCGATTAGATTTTAGTAGTATTTCTAGTTAGTTGTATCTCTATTCTTCTAATTACTTTTTCCACTGACATCTGACATAACTAGTGACAGATAACAGAAATGAAATGGTGACATGCCAAGAGTTCCTGGATTTTTTGGCCACCGATGTGCTGTGTATTCAGCTAAAAAGTCATTTTAAATTCCAAGATTTACGCTTCGGGGGTGTATTCATTATTTTGATAAAGCAATATAGATGTTCGCAATGATAAAAAACATGCATTAATAGCGCCGTCAATACCTTGTTACCACATTTTAAATGTATTTTTATTAATTCGTCCATTTCTTTGACTGCTTCAAAAAATTGTTAGTTTTTTGAGGTTAAGCTGTCATTTTGTGAACCACCAAAGTTATCCACCACCTCGATACAACGGTGGAGTGGTTTGCAATTTTGGTTGATGCAACAGTAATAAATGAACGCGTCATTTCATCAATCTACAATCCACCAATGAATATAAAAACGCAGCTGGTCGATTGGTGGATCTACCGGTAAATACAAGAACGTGCCTTGTTTATGTAGTTTTTTTTTGGTGAAAATGAACTTAAACGAAAGTATTATCAGAAGTATTTAATACATTTCAATAAGCTACAATTTTAAAATTTCACATATCCCATACCCTATACAAACAGTACGCCACTGTCAAAACGGAAACGACTATTCGCCATTTGCAGCCTCCAATTTGGACGCAAACTTATTTGGTAAATGCTCCTTCCTGTCTGTTTTATGTTCTAAGCTCTATGGTATGTATGGCTCTTGCTTAGCAAACTACGAATGTAATTTTTAAGCCACTGCCATATTAGCGGACCATTATAAATTTTGTCAGGGTTCAATAAAGTATTAATAAAATTAAATGAAATAAACTACCTCTGCAAGCTTCCAAATTTACAACATTTTGTACCACTCTGGGTAAAATTTTCAATGAAGCGGCTCTCGTGGATTTCAAAAGTTCGATTACTTCGTTAATCATGATTTTAATGAAATTACTGAGCGATTCGGCGGATTCCTAAAATTTATATTAATGCATGCACTCACATTTTATGATAATTTTCAAATTACCTGTTCAAATTTGACGTAAATACAAAGAGGCACTTCAGTTACACGAATACAATTTGACAAATAGTCGATTGATATTCCCACGTAATTTAAATATGTTTCACATCGTTTTAGTAACGAAATATCGTGCTGGGGTAAAAATAAAAACACCGCTTCCTTACAAATAGCTTTGGAATTTTTGTAAACTGAAATAGAAATATGCAAAAAATTAGTATTTTTCAATATATTGACTCTTAAGGCCAGATGGACAGATAAATGACAACAATAGATCTGAAAATCTCTCCATAAGGAAATCGCCGAAGAAGCTAAGGTCTGAAAACGTCAAAATTGACTCTAAAAGTGGTGGGGGTGAATCGTGATCTACGCATGCGATACGTGACACGTGGCAACGTGGACGTTTGACGTGACGTTTAACCTGACAACGTGATGTTTGACGTGACAACGTGACGTTTGACGTAGCACGTGACTCGTAGCGCATGCGTAGATTACGATTTACCCCCATCACTTTTAGAGTCAATTTTGACGTTTTCAGACCTTAGCTTTTTCGGCGAATTCCTTATGGAGATTCCCATGTTAGCGCCTCCGCCATGGTCCAGAATCAGTGCTGCCAATTTACTTATAATCTAATCTAGTGCCTTGTATGAGATAATAAATAAAAATAGCTACTTTTTGACAAATTTTCTAGACGTATCCTTTCATGAACAGCATGCTGGTCAAATACAGTTATCAAACTTTTCTTCTCATCTTTTACAATAATGAACTTTTTGTCTAATTGTCCTATAATTTCGATATCTTTAAAGAGGTCTTTTGTAAAATGTATACCATTTACGTTAACTTTTTTCGTACTAACTATATTCGGAATACAATTTTCGAATAGTTCCAACTTTGCTTTGTACATTTTCTCGAAAAATGTATTGGAATCTGAAATTGAAACAAACATTTTGGAAAAATAAGTATATTTCGTGCTGTAAAATATTGCATCATCCTAAAAAGCGGCAACACTCAATACAATGATTGATTCATAAAATATTAAAGCCTGCAAATATCCTAAAATTCCTCCGGGAAATAGAACTGAGTTTCTGAGACTTTCCTCAGAAACAAGCAGCAAGTGGTACTTAAGTATGAGCTTGGCAATGAGATAAGGTCTT
>CAJUYG010000698.1:93717-125082 GCA_910591675.1 Galerucella calmariensis | reverse complement strand
GTAATTGAGAGCATGATTAATTGGTGCAATGAGAATGGACTTACATTAAATAAACAAAAAACAGCTGCAATTCAGTTTCATAACAGAGTTAAACCTGATCATGACGTTTATATCAGGGTTAATGGTAAGTCATTTCCTATTCAACAAGAAACTAAATTTCTAGGGGTAGTGCTTGATGGGGGTATGTGTTTTGAGCTACACATTTCTGGGCTTGTGAAGCGGTTGAATCAAGCTTGCTATGCTGTGCGGAAACTGAGCTGTTCAGTAGATCAGAATGTTATAAAAACATATTACTATGCGCACGTTCAATCTATTTTGAGTTATGGTCTGATTTTTTGGGGGGGCTCACCTGCTGCGGAAAGGGCATTCGTATCTCAGAAAAGGATAATCAGGTGTATTGCTGGAGTGGGTGTCTTAGATTCGTGTAGACCTTTATTTAAAAAGCTGGAGTTAATGCCACTTACTAGCTTATACATGTATAATCTGGCTATATTTGTCAAACGCAATGGCAATCTGTTTGTGAGAAATGTAGATAAGTACAACAACCTCACCAAAATTACAAGGTCAGCTAATGAATTAAGAGTGAGTTCTCACAGAACAGCGTTCTTTGAGAGAGGTGCTAGATTCAGAGCTGTGAAAGTTTATAATAAGCTGCCTGTTGAAATAAAGAATATTAATAGCATCTACTTGTTTAAAAAAAAATTGAAAAATTATTTTATTCAACAGTGCTATTATTCCGTTGAGGAATATTTTAATGCATAGCAGTGCACTTATCTTTTAAGGAATATTTAAGTGTGTAGTGCTGTATTACTGAGAATATTTTAGTGTGTTTGACCCAACTTTTAACTATAAACTTTAATTTAAAAATTTTATTTACATTTGTCATGTAATTTTTCTTCTTTTAGTGTATTAGCCTACATGATTTGTAATGACGAATTCTATATCACTTTTGTGATCAAATGAATAAATAAATATTATTATTATTATTATTATAAACTATGTAGAAGTAAGGGGACACAATAGATCTTTTAGGTCTCACTCAATGTATCCCCCAATATAAATACATACATAGTACTTCACTGGATGACTATATACTATTATGAAACGCAGTGGTGTGCCTCGAAAACTTATCCTAACCTCACAGAAATAATATAAATTAAAAAACTGTATCGTTACTTACCCATATCGTTGAGATAATGTTGCCATTTGACATATAGCAACTCGTTCTTGTATATTTCCATTATATATTCTAATAAAGTTTCTTTTCCATTTTGGCTTAAAGATTTATCAACGGGTTTTATTTCCTTCATAATAGGTGACATGCCTTTTGGTAGAAATTCATTTCGTTCACTTAAAGCATATAACTTTTCATTTCTTTTTGGTGTAGTGTATGTCACAAAACCTTGAAAATAATATCTCAGATTATCTATGGCATGGCATAGGAATTATTATTCTATATTGTGTAAAGATGGAGGGCACAAAGAAATTTGCATGTGTGAAAAGCATTAGGGCCCCCGCAGACTGCAGACTTTTTATCGGCCGATAGTTTGGTCGGCTTCTTAATCAGTATGGAGAGGAATGCATATGCGCACACTACATTGTAATAGGTAAAAGGCAACCCCTACAAAATTCAGACTAGCCTGTATATTAGACTGATTCAATAAATGGGCTTTTGGAACTTTAGTAGTTCTTTACGTCAGGTTATGTTTGAGCGACGCAAAAGATCTGACCGTTACGTTATGTTACGATGCTTCGTTATGTGCCTTGCTTGCGTGCGTGTCCCGAGTCTGTCTCGTTTACGAAGCAGCGATTCATATGCTTCGGCGGGGAATCGAACCCGGGCCGCCCGCGTGGAAGGCGAGCATTCTACCACTGAACCACCGACCCTGTATTAAAATTTTAGGCAAAGCTGGTATTCGCAGTGCTGGTGATCTACTTGAATTTGTTCGGATAAATTTTTACTATTATTTCCATAATTTTTTTGCGCGATTGATCTTTTTTGTTTATTTGCAGCATCGGTTCTCAAAATGATATGACGATTAAGGGGTCTAGCACATTTACTTTTCGAAATACAGGGTGTTGAAATTTTGAAAACTTGAATGTTTTAATTCGATAACTTTGAAATGGATGTATACATTGATTTGACATTTGGCAGGTTGTTTTTAAATGTAAAAGGTCATATTTTGATAGAAATAGTAGTTTGTGCAACTAGTGTGGATATGATGGCCATATCGCAAGGACGAAGTTTGAGCATGACGCCGTAGGCGGTGTGCTCAATCGTTCAAGTGCGATATTGACAATCCACACGAGTCGAACAGCATATTTTTTGTACGACGATCTAGAAAATAAAAATTTCTATAAACTGTAATATAACTTCAAATTGAAAATTTAACAATTCAATTTTATGTTTCCACTTATTTTTTTGTGGTAAACGTACAGTTCTTGAATGTCCAATTTGTATAATGCTACCGTTTCCCTTTTTAAATATACGATGCTGTTTTAAGTAGCTGCTGCCAGTCGGACTCCCTCATGAAGGGTACCGTACCATTATCTATAATAATGAATATTCTGCTAAATATTTCAAACGTCTACCTGTTGTTATTAATATCAAGCAGAATAATTATTTAAAAATGAAACTAACAATAAAAAAAAACTTCTTCGCGGGGAATCGAACCCGGGTCTACCGCGTGAGAGTCTGGTATGCTTACTACTCGACCACCGAGGAATATGCAAGTTGTTAATCTATAACGTCAGATGCGTATTACATAATTTTTGCTTAAAAGGAACTAAAGTTCCTACCGTGTGTCCCGCGACACGTTCTACCTTTTTTTTTCAATTTCCTACGAAATAACGTCTGGGAATTGGGAAAAAAATAAGATTCCTCCATGGAATAGGACAGAACCAAAAGAACTACATTCCAAAACTGATTAGAAAAAAGGGGGTGCAATAGATTTTTTGGGACTCTGTGAATGTTCACCTCAACATATACACACACAAGAAAAGATTTGTTCTATTAAAAGATCTGACAACTATGATGAATTTCAGTCTTGAAAACACTTTGTTGATACAATTCATTTGGAGTAGGTACTATACAGCAACCGCAAATTTTGGGGTTATTTGGCAGTTCAAAGGTAGAATGGACGGATGGACTACTGAGGAAGTACAAAAAACCAATTTTTTGTTATGGAATATGTTGGAAATGATATGGACGTGGTACACGAGTACTACTTTCTTTCTTTTGAGCCTAGTTTAACAACGGTTCAAAGTCTATCATTGGCAATAGCTGCAGTCAATAACAGCGTCTAACAATGTAAGACTGGACCTTGAGAATGTTTACATTGCTAGGCCCATCGGAAAGAAAATAGCATTAATGTTTGTATGCAGTACCTGTTTTTTTATTCACGAAGCACTTTCTTCCCAAACATTTTTGTTTTATCCAATCTCCACCATCATTTTCGGATGTTCGACTTTCGTTTTGAGTAAATTGACTGTTCCAAGCTAAAAATTCTTTCATCAACATACTTTTTTCCGCACCCAGCTCACTTTCTAACAAATCCAACTTCTCCTTTTCCGATAAAGTTATCACCAACTCTGAATCGTTCAAATTTTCTTCTGCTGCAACTTCGTTCTCATAACATTTGTTATTTATTGTATCCCCAATCGGTTTTATAATTTTTGGATGTGAACTACGCTGGGAAGCAGACGGCTGCTCTTCAACTAGCTCATTTTTTAACAAGTTCGGTTTCAAATTTGTGAAATAATTCTTGCTCTTCTCTTGTGTACGAGATATATTCTGGTATCTATCATTTTGAGTACTCCTGTAGACCGGATTAAACATTCTAAACGATTTGATTGTTGTATTGCAAAATGAATCAAGTTCATTTTTTTCTTGTGCATCGTCTACCATCAGTTGAGATGGTTGCATAATCTCTTTATCACATAATTTATTGAAAAAGTAACGCGGGTTGCATACATTTGATTGTAGTTGGTTATTAGATCTGAAATAAGGACTTGTTTTAAACAGTTTAGGTTTATAATTAATTTTTGGTCTTTTTTTAATTTTCCAATATGGCGTATGATCGTTTTTCTTATTTTTCGATCGAATTAAATCTGGCATATCGAAATTTTCATCAACTATTACATTGAAATTAAACATATTTTTGTTATGGCAGTTACATTTGCACGTTTCCGTGAACGCGAAATTAAAATTATTTATCGGCTCAGGGTTTTTATTCAAAAATTTAAAAAACGGCGTTTCTTGTCTTGAAAATACTAAAGTGTAATTATCCGAGCCGCTCTTATATTTGTTACTATCGCTGAAAATGTTGGGCTCTTCATTAAACGTTGTTTGTAAGCCTTTAGAAATCATATTCCCGTCCAAACTCGTTTGGATACTTTTAGTACGTATATTATTTTTAGATTTTCTTATTTTCGTGGTGCTTTTAACGTTAACGGACATCGACATGGCTTTTTTCCTTCCATCTAGTATAGTCTCGATATTATTTTCCATTAAAAAGTTCGATTCCTCTTCGTATACAGTTTCTTGACTATCTTGACTCGCATCTTTGATTTCTTCTTCGCTTTTATAAACTTGTGTCGATTTTAAAAACATGTTCATTATTAAATGTTTTCCTTTATCTTCATCGTTTGTGAATTTTGAAATAGATTTGTCGCAATTTATGTTGTTTTGATTGGATTCTTTTGGAACGATAGTTATTGGAAGAGGCTGTTTGAAATTGAAATTTTTATTCTTAGGAACAAAGGGAGTTGCTTCTATTATGTCATTTTCTTCTTCTTGTTGGGATAATTTTTTCAACTTTTTTGTATCACCAGATTCACTATGTTTTCTTTTATAACCGAACGCTCTTACTGCTCCTTGTATTTGTGATATTCCACACTCCGATTTACCTTTATCTGTAACAGAAAGTAGTTGAATTGCTTTTGTCGGGTTATTACTGTTTCCAAAAAATGAATTGATTAATTTTTTTATATAATATTCCAACTTTTCATAATGCTTGAATTCCACCATCGTTTTTGTAGCATTTAACAAAATATCTACTTCAGTATAAGGACATTTAATGTTTAATACATAAACTGGGAAAGATTGTTCGTTTCTTTTTTGTTTGCAGTATTGCTGGAACAATTTATGTACGCACTTATTTATTTTCGGGGAAAAAACCGGCCTTTTATTTACGAATACGTATTGTATTTTTTTGTTTTGCGAATATTGTTTAAATAACAATGAATTTATTGTTATTTTTCCTTTTGATACTCTCATAAGTGTCCCATTTTCTTTAATGTCAGGATGTATGTGCTTAAAGGCAGAAACAATGCTGTCAGTTTTACTGCTGCACAGTATTAATTCACCGCTAACGTCATCTCTCAAAGAAAAATTTATATCGTGGTGCATTATAACGAGTCCTTTAATGTTTTTAACAATCTCATCTAGTTCCAATTCGTTAATAATTCTATTTTTTCGAACTGGATAATTTTGAAATAACCCTTCTACCGTAACAGTTGTTCCTACACTGGGTCGCTCTTTTGCTGCAGCTTTTACTACTGTGCAATTATTTTTCACCATAATTTTACTGAACGTGTTTGAAGAATTTTTATGTTTTGACGTTATATGAATGGATTTAGAGAGTTCCATTAAATTTGCTAGTGCTTCTCCTCGAAATCCATAATAATTAATGCAACTTTCCAATTCCTGTAACGTCTTGCATTTGTTAGTGAAATACCTAAGACCGACCTGCTCCAGATTTTCTCTGGAAATACCCTCTCCATTGTCGACAACTTGGACTCTTAACGTTATTAGATTTATTCTAACAGCTATAGATGTCGACTTGGCATCTAAACTGTTCAATACCTACAAAAATAACATTTGATAATATACGAACACAAACTATATTTCTTACTCAACATTGATTATAAATAAAAATACCCAATACCCCACCCAAACGAATCGGTTATGACTACAATGAATATATTATTATATTCAGGTAAAGCCAAATTATATTCAGATTGCTTAAAGCCAAATCAGACAAACAACTAGTGACCTCTGTAGGACTTAGTCATTTCAAAGTGTCCTTATACCACAGAGTACACCCTGTGCTTATAGTCGCCACTCTCCGAATTTTTTCGCTTCGATCAAATTGTCGAAACGATGGCCATCAGAACTGGCTGTAATTATATCACAGGGACTCAATTCTTGAAATTATACGGATTTCAGTAGCATACGAATTAATCTCGAACAAAAGATTCGAATAAGAACGTAAATATTAATTCTCGAATGGTATGCGGAAAAATTTCCGTATACGGATATTTTATTCGAATAAACAGTTTGAGAGCTTCTCTTTTCTATCTTCTTTTTTGGGTAATATTCCGGCGGATAATTTACTTGGCGTATTTTCTTCTTTTTTGTACGTGTGTCGAAACAAATGTACGTTGCGATAAGAAAGAAGAGCAAATAAACCAACAATTTTCCCAATTTTGTTTACGTTTTTTCGCTTGTTTTTTGTTTTATTGTTCAATCAAACTTGTATGTTAAATATTTAACCATGGATCGTGCACTTAAGAAAACGATGACCAAGGACCAGAAAAAAGTGTTGGTAAACTTTATGAGTGACCACCCACAATTAAATTCTGGTAAATTCACAAATGATTTTACCTTTAAGAAAGCTAAGGAAATGTGGATGAATTTGGCAAATTTACTAAAGGTATCATTGAAATTACCTTCGTTTCAATATCTAAGGCGGAAAATCTTGTTGGATGTCTTAGATTTGGTTCTAGCAAATCAAGTAACTCCGTGGCCAAAGGTTTTGATAGCCGATAAATTTTAATAAATTGATTGTCACTTAGTTCTTTAAATGCTTCCCTATGCTGAAAGACTATACGTCGATTATTGCCATCAATTTCGGCTTCTTCCAATGCTCCAATCGCCCCCAAAAGGGCAAGATCCTCCAAATTAGCCATGAACAAACCTTAATACCTACTAATATATCGCAAGTAAAAAATATGAACAATAAAAATGTAAGTTTAAGTTCGTTGTTGGTTACCAAAAGAAAGTATTCATCACTCACTAATATTTACCTCAGAACCGTTTTTTCACATAAACCGAGATATTTGTTAACTTTTCAAAACTATATATATACCTACAAAAACTCAAAAGTATCTATACTGAAAAAAGCAAGTAATAATAAAAAAGTGTGGTTAGAGTATTTTGGAATATATCTAATTCGTATACGGAAAATCAAATTCGCCTAGTTTGACCCATTCGATGTCAAATTCGTATAACAAAAGTCGCATACCGATTTCAAGAATACAAATACTTGATTTTATTCGAATTTTTTCCGAATATCGCCAAATCCGTATACGGATTTATTTCAAGAATTGGGTCCCAGGTTACATCAAATTTAGTACATATAAAAGCAAAATCAATGCATATATTTGAAGTTTGATAAAAGAAGAATGTTTTTGGCTTTGAAAATCCACTGAGAAAATCACTAAGAAATACCTACTCAACAATTTGAATAACTAACAAATTTTAATATGATTATAGTTAATATTGGATTTCCGATATTATTTCGTAGCTCACTGTATTTTCTACAAAAAACAAACATTTTACAAATTTTGGCAAATACATAGAAAATACACAGGAAATTTACAGTAAACGCGTATACATAAATTATACATACAATTTTCGAAATCGCGCAATTATTATATAATACTTAGGTACTTACTAATTCCACTACAACTTGGCAAACATTATTTATCAAAAACGAACTTCGCGTTCGATTTATCACATTTGAATGTAGTTTCTTCAACTCCATTTCCAAATTTAAGGTTATAGTATTATAGAAAGTTTTAGCTTGAATGTCAAACCAAAGCTCACTTGATTGTCATTTTTTACAAAGCTGATAGAAAGTTGAAATAATACCCTTCTTGGTGTGCGTCATCGATTGTGACATATATCTGGGTTTTCGGCATGTCGTTTATTTTATTTGCTATTTTGACATATAGCTAACCTTAAATTTGATAAATAAAATCATCTGGATCGTATTCACCAAAATTCGAAAAGGCTATGAAATTAATAATTACCAGCTTCTTTTTCTAACTGAAAATACTTGAGAACTTTCAAAATACTGATGTTTTTCCGTGTATTCATGCATATTTTTGTAATATTAATATAAATAAAACAATAAGATTAATATTTATTTTTCATAAATAACAATTGACCATAAACAACAAAGTACAGACCTGTCAAGAACTCTCAGTGGAAAAAGACGAAAAACACATTGCCTCTACGAAAGTAACGCCTTCATAGTATTTTGAACTCTCGATTGATAGGTTCTAAACATCAACCCATCAAATTTTTGTAAATCAAAGTTTAGGGTTAACGTTTGTAATACATTTAAACGGATCATTATTGTGATATTTTGATTAGGATTAATCACAGACCTGCACGCACACCAAGAAGGGTATTATTTCAACCATACTAATAATTATAATGGGGAATTTTCAAAAAATAAATTTGCGTCCTAGACTAGAAAATACTCTATATTTTAATTTTTTTGCATTATTGTAATACTGGGTGTCCCAATATTTTCTGTGGAGGATTAATTATTTTTTTTCGTTAATTTTGCGGTTTAATTTTTCAATAAATTAACGAAAAATAATACTGGGTGTCCCATTATAAGTTCCAAAGCTTATCTCTATAAAACAAATAAATACAGATTCATGCAGTTTTAGTTGAAATACTTAATGATAAAAGTTTTGTTTGCACAGTTAGCATTTGCACCAAAATAAAATAGTTTATTGGAATGTTGATTTTCACAAAATTTAAAATTCACCACTTTATAATTATAAGTTCTTAGCATTTTCTTTTCTATACATTTCTTTCAACATACTAAGATTTTCTTGAAGAGAAGCAACTTCTTCAAATCTGTGGTTTTCCCTAGCCTGCTTAATATAGCTTGTAACAATATTTATTTGTTCTAAAAGTGGGTCTGATTCTTCTGTTACTGTAATGTTGTTCGTCACATTAGCAGGAGACCAGCCTGTTGTGACGGTTACTTTCTTTATATTGGTATTTCTTACAGGAACATCATCATCAACTACTTTTGCAGACCTAAAATATAATAAAATTATTACAAAATCATGCTTCAACTTGGAAATGTTTATTTATTAAATGACAGATTAGTATAATACATTGAAACCCCAAGTTGATTTACCTTTCGTTTCTTATTTTTTCAATTTCTTGTGGAGAAGGTGGTGCAGGAAGAGTTAGTAAATAATCTTTTATGTACATTGATGTAGCTTTTCTTACATTGTTTTGTAACAACATTGCTTTTGGCATGGAAGGATCTACAGTAAGTGAAGCTATTTTTTTACTTATGGTATCAATCATTTGGGCTTTATCTGCAATTGATGTTCTAAGAGATTGCAGATCTTGCAGTATATATGTGGTTTCACCAGATATTATTGAGTTGTACACCTAAAATTCAATTTAAAATGAACAGTTTACACTACACACACTCTGCTTGAATATCTACAAAACTTACCTTTAAATACATATCAACAGATGACTCAACTTGAGTTTTCATGTTTTGTAAATGTGAATATAGTTGACAAATAATAGGTTGCAGAACTTGTTCTATCTGGACCCGCCTTCTACAATCTAACATATCCAAGCAATGGTAACATATCCTCAAACTGTCAGTTTCTTTGTTGGAACTATGTTCTTTGGTTCCTCCATTATTGAGTGGTGTTATAATGGTTTCTACAAAAATTGTACATGAATATGTATTGAAGTAGTCATCTCCTAGATATTTCCACTTATTTCACAACAAAAAAAAAGTGCAAACTCTCTTTTAGATAAAAGTTTTGCTATCATCTTAATCTTAATTTATTGATAGATCTTTTGTCTTTGTTCGATATACTACACTAGTTCTACTCCAGGTAATAAAATTATGAGAATAGCCACTGCAAATTATTTTTTAGCAAGTACCTATTGGAAACTTCTAAGACACTTATTAACTTACGAGCAGTTTCATATGATAAAAAGTATGAACAAGAGTTGCACATAATACTTCCACATAATCTACAGTGATGTTGTCTTCTAGCTATATTAAATGATGAAGCACAAGATGGGCACCTATTTACTGTAGAACCATCTAGCCAAGCAACTAATTCCTGTTCATGTTGTTTTCTATCTGGAGCATAAACTCGTAATAATCTATCTAATCTTATTATTAATTTATTTGTTTCTGCTGTCTTATGATCTAGTCTATCCCTTCTTATTGATTTAAAATAATCTGTGTGGCACACAGAAGGACCAGGATCTTGAGGTTCACTATGTTCTAGATAATACTTTTCTTGTAGAGATAATTCTTTTCTAAAGTTTTCAATGTCTTGGTCATCTACAGTCAGAATTTTTTTCTTTACTTTACCATAAATTGCTAAAAAAACATTTGGTTAATACCTCGTTTATAAATTATACTTATTGTTGTTCAGGGAACTACTTTTTACAAATATATTTATCTCTACCTTTGATAGAAGTAAGGAGATCTTTATCCTCAGAGTGCAAGTCTTGAAAATGAGTTATTAAATTATTCACAGAGCGCAAATCTTTGTGACAAATAGGACAAAGGAAACCTTCCTGGATATCTGCTTCTGCCATATTTACTTAATCTGTAATCCTTACAGTGAATAAAGTTCAATATTTGATTTATTTATACTAACAAATTAATTTACGCCTACATTATAACCTAACATCTAGTCTCTATTGTCAATGTCAAAAGTGGGATACTTTCTTCTTTCTTTAAATCCTGTTGTGCCCTTAAAAGCGCGAGTTATCAGCTACAAAAATTCCTCGCGATTTCCAAAAATCATGTGGAATGTATGTAATGTACTCTTTCCATAGTTTTCAGTTTTCATCATAGATAAATAGCTTATGAATAGTTTTCTTTTCATACTGTAGAAAGGGTGGCGGGTGTTCTCCAAGGATGTTATTCTCATTTAACATCCTTGGGTGTTCTCAGCCTCATTGTTATTACACCAAAGATCTAAATCTTCTCACTCACAGAAATAAACCGCCTATTTCTGTGCTCTAACTAAACTAGCATTCAAAAAGTCAAATGTCAGTTCTCTTTTTGGAATATCCGCGAAATAAGGTAATGTGTACAATTTCAATCTGAACTAATTTCCTTTAAAATCCAAATATATAAAAGTGATCCGAACACAAAAAAGTATTTAAATAATATTAAACAATAATGACGACGTTCTCTTATATTTATTTTTCTTTTTTGCAGGATAACGACTAAAATGTCTGATGTCGAAGTGTGAGTACTAAATACCCTTACATGTATTATTTTTTAGTTTTGTATAATTAAATTTATCATGATGATTTTTGGCGGCTCCCTCTTCTGAGGTTACCCAATTAATTTAAATTTTGCTGATAACTCGCCTACTGATTAACTGGAAAGAGTACATTACATTCTTATAATTTGTTTATTGCAGGAAGTTAATTTGACTATGTTTTAGTGATGATGCACCTTCAATTCCTCCAGTACAGTCTGGGGGACCAATGGACGTAAATCAAGCCCTTCAAGAAGTCTTGAAAACGGCTCTTATTCATGATGGAGTAGTCCATGGTTTACATGAAGCTGCTAAAGCTTTAGACAAAAGACAGGCAGTGTTATGTGTATTAGCGGAAAATTGCGATGAACCTATGTACAAAAAATTGGTATCAGCATTATGTTCGGAACATCAAATTCCTCTTATCAAAGTAGACAACAATAAAAAGCTAGGAGAATGGTCAGGACTGTGCAAAATTGACAATACTGGCAAAGCACGTAAAGTTGTTGGATGCTCTTGTGTTGTAGTTAAGGTAAATTTGGTTGGTTTTTTATTTAGTGCTCAGATTTAGGTAGACTGTAACAGCTCCATTGAGTTTGGACATATAAAAATACTTGAAAATGGGGTAAAGTGATAAACATACTTTTGAGTGTTTGGAAAATATGATTTTAATTTGGATTTGTTAACTCTCTTGTTCATTATTCAAAAATTAATATTGATATCACATACATGAGTCTGTTGCTCTAAATATCCAAATTTTATATCTATACAAGACAGGTTTGTATTAGCATCTAATAAAGTTCTTTCCATAAACACTAAGTGACCCAAAAGAAAATTAGGTTATGTATGATTATGTATTATGTTTGACCCAAACAAATTTCAACATTAACAATCAAAAGATAAAAAAAAAAGTTGATTCTGGAACAACTGAGCTTTTATGAATCTAGATTTTAAGTATACAAAATCTGGTATAAAAAAAAAACAAACAATAATGCAACCACCTCTTGAAATGATTTAATGATTATTGTTTTCACTGGATAGTTGCTAACATGATCTAATTTTAAAATTTTCATGTGATGATTTTTTGGCGGCTCCCTCTTCTGAGGTTACCCAAACGAAAATTTCATGCTGAAATGTGCCATCTGATTGATTATCCACTTAAAACAAAGATATAAAAAACAATGATGAGATATTTAGAGTTTTCCTTGTTTTTTTAGGATTATGGAGAAGATTCACCAGCACTTGATGTCCTTAAAGAATATCTTAAGAATGCTAAGTAACAAAGTAGGTTTTTTATTCAATAAAAAAATATAAAATCTATTTTTAATTTCATTTCAAAGCATAGTTATTGAATTACAGGTTTGTTCACATGTTGAATAACATTTTAAATTCAAAGTAAAGCAATGATAAAATAATTGCAAACAGACATATTAATCAAATTGAAAGTTTTACATGCAGCATTCATCCTTATGAGCATTCCAGTGTTCAACCTGACAAGTTTTATTACAATACCAAACGGTGTGGCACCGTGAACATCTTTGTATGGCATCTCTTCCACACTTGGCGCACTTTGCATCTCGATTGACTTCGAATTTTTCAAGTAGTTCTGTATTATAAGCATCTGATAATCTAAAATTTAATGTCCCAATTATTTATCTCCGCATCAATTTATTGATATTAATATTTCATTACCTCCCTGCAACATCTTGTAATGTTTCTCTATTGGTTGTAAAAATCCTTTCCAATTGTTTTTGGGCAATTTTCCTCCATTTCCTACCTGTTTCATTTAGTATGCTTTCTTTAATTTCCAACATGGTTTCTATAAGAAGAGGTTTGGGATTTGATGATGAATCTTCCATAAAATTGAACCGATTCAGCCAATATTTCAATTCGATTAAAGGTGATAGTTGATCTAGCAAGCTGGGTGACATCAATGGTAGTAGTTTTGAAAGAGTTGTACGATGTTTTTCAGTAAGAGCATAATAATTGGAACATTCTGGATCTAGCAAAAGTTGACGTAAGGTCAGCCAAACCTTAAATTGTAATTGAATGTATTAGAACCATATTGTAATTATTTTTGAATAATATGAGAAATTGGCTTAAGTTTACTTGATAGTTTCTACAATGGTATAAAATGTGAAATTATATTTTATAAACTCACCTGTCCCTCATATGGACTCAATTGTTCAGTATCTACCTTTTTCCATTTCCCCCCAACATACACCATACCATCTTTAAACCAAGGAGCTATCAATATGATTTCTGTGAAAAGAACTGGTACATCATAATCTCCAAATATCTTGGATTTCACTGTAATTGGTAGCCTCTCTAGATTTTCAGCTAAATATCTTATAATTGTGAGAGATCTCATTCCTATTTCAAATGATAAATTATTTTTCTGTCTTAATAGTTGGCTCCCAGATTTTTCGTTTAAAATCGCTTCTTCATGTTTCACTGTAAGTAGTTGGGAGACGTTGGTACATGAGTATTCAAGTAAATCAGCAGAAGTGTCTTCTAGTGTTTCACAACAGTTTGGATGGAACAAAACTAGTTCTAGCAATGCAACACACACTGCTTCATGATAGAATATGGAATATGCAATGAATGTATTTTCTGGTTGTGGTTCTAGTTTCATTAATTCAGGGAAAACCTTCTGTTTCCAAATGCTTATTAAGATGGCTTCATGAACTAACAAAGGTACCTACAATTGTTGAATGTACGCAATCATTATTTACTAGATAATATAAAAGCGTTACTTGCCTTTCCAAAGCAAACCAAAGTTTCTTTTACATGTTCTTCTTTCAAGGAAGAAGCTTCTATCAATGCTTCCTGATTAAGTTTTTGTAGACGCTGATGCCACTCAATCCATCTTTTTGAAAAAAATAGTAATTGAGTGTGAAAATCAAGTAAGTAAGAAAATTTATAAATAAATAGATTATCAAAAATTCATAATCGATATTATACAATATTGAGAAAGGAAAAAACGTTGCTTACTGATAAGAGGCTAAACTATCCATTTTTTGTTTATGCATTGTATCTATATACAATTCAATTTCATTTGGTAGCAAAATGCAGTCCATTTTTTATATCTTGAGTAATTCGACGGTTTGAATCACTTTTTATTTCATTGATCAAACTTCAAACAATTTGAATTTGTTTCACAGATACTGAAACGTAACTATTCTACATTATTTATTTATACTATTAGAATTTTTTTACGCTATAATATTAAACGAAGATTATTATCCGCGTTAATTTGATATAAAAAAATTTTTAAATCGACAGAATCTTAATAATTTTTAATATGATGAAGAATACAATGTACGTTTGCTTGGACAGCTTATTAGTTCACACCAAATTTCACCAGAGAACGTGAGCATAGATTTTACTTGTGGCTGAATATACATTATATCGTGAGATCTTTACTGGTCGAGTAAGAAAAGAAGAAGATCTATGCACATACAAATTTTTCTTGACATATGGAAAAAAACAAACCATTTGAAAACTATGTGAAATGTTTTTGAATTATATTCTTATAGTTTTAGGTGCATTATTGTTTGTTTATGGGTTTTTCCCCTTATCTGCACCACTTGTGCAAACAAGAAATGATCCCCCAAACTACATAAACAATATTTCACTCACTGAACGGACCTCTTATAATAAAAATATTTCAAAAACGGTATTATTAATAATAGATGCGCTTCGACTGGATTTCGTAAATCCTGACTACATGCCTATAACATCAGAATTAATAAAACGTAAAGGATGTTTTAATAAAGTCAAAGTAGAAACACCTACGGTTACTCTTCCACGAATTAAAGCATTAACAGTTGGAAATATACCCCAATTCATGGATGTTGTTATGAATCTGGCTAGTTCAGAAATTGTAGCAGATAGTTTAATTCATTCAGCTTTAAGATATAATAAGAAAATTGTATTTTATGGAGATGATACATGGTTAAAACTTTTCCCTAATAAATTTTCGAGATTTGAGGGTACTACATCATTTTTTGTTCGCGATTTCAACGAAGTGGACGATAATGTCACAAGAAATGTACATCTTGAATTGGAAAACAATGATTGGGACATAATGATTTTACACTATTTAGGTAAAGTACAGACTTTTATTAAAATTCGCCTAGCTACCATTAACGAAAATTCTTTATTTTCACAGGGCTGGACCATATAGGACATGTTTATGGACCATTTGCATCATTGATACCAATCAAACTTGCAGAGATGGATAACATTATCCACAAAATATTCAAAAAAATATCATTGATGAATGAAAATATCCTTCTTGTGGTGACTGGGGATCATGGTATGAAAGATAGTGGTGGGCATGGAGGCTCAACATTTCATGAAACTCATGTTCCTCTAGCTATTATTGGTCATAGTTGTGACAACAGTTCAATTTCCCAGAGTGATATACCTGTTAATTTAGCAGTATTGTTAGGTTTACCAATTCCATCACTAGCAATTGGCAAAATACACAAAGGCTTATTAGAAACTAGTTTAGAAAGGTATATGTATGCCCTGCATTATAACAGTATTTTACTTAAACAAAAAGATTCTTGTTGTGACACTCTTTTTGAGGAAGCTACTACTAACTACTTAGAATATCTGATCAAGGCAAACCATAGCAGTGCTTTAAAAGCTGTAGATTTATATGAAACTTATTTAAATATTGTATGCAGGAATTTATCTCAAACTTCTGTGAAACAGAACATGATTCCTTTATTGATCTCTCTATTTATTATGATAAATACCTTATTAGTTTTACTTGCAAGTATTTTCTTTTCAAAACAAATTGACGAATCGAACATTGGGAAGTTGTTGTTGATAGGTATAATATTTATTCAATTTGTTGTTGGAGACAGCTTAATAATTATTACAACAGTGTTCATTATTTTAAACTTAATCTTATTAAATAATATCAGGAGTATAGTATCTCTAATCTATAGCTTTACCTTTACCTGTAATATCAAGTATTTCTCTCTATTTGTTATTGTTCTTCATCCCATTACCTTTATATCTTCGAGTTACGTAGAAGAAGAACATCAGTTTTGGTATTTCATTTATGTAATGCTGATAAATTTTCAGATTTTATATTTTTTACGAACAAAAAACATGTTTGATATTATAATCAGTGTGGTTTGCTTAACAACTTTCAGGTTCCTCCGAACAATCAATTCTACTGG
Source organism: Galerucella calmariensis (assembly GCA_910591675.1). Classification (NCBI taxonomy): domain Eukaryota; kingdom Metazoa; phylum Arthropoda; class Insecta; order Coleoptera; family Chrysomelidae; genus Galerucella; species Galerucella calmariensis. The sequence goes on along the minus strand of CAJUYG010000698.1, from coordinate 108,526 downwards.
CGATAAATGGGCTACCTATCCAGATTTATCAGATTGGTTCTTGAAAGATGAAAATCATTTATTTTATCAAACATTTCATATATTCAGTTTAATTTTAGTTTTTTTTTCTCTATTGGTTTTGCTGGAACATAGAAAATTAGTAACAGTGCACATTATAAACTTATTAACATTACTAGCTATTTTTATCTTCAAAGAAAATGAATCTAGTCTTGTGTTGGGAAGAGTTGTTTGGTTACTAATTCTCATTCAACTGATTGTTGAGTATAAATATTCCAAATTAAATGTATGGATCTTGATTATTACATTACTTTTAAAACCATACAATGTCATTTTGGTGCCATACTGTGTTATTTCTAGTTTACATTTCTCGAAACATTTTAATAATGCTGAAAACATAGTTTTTTTTCATGTGTTAATGGGCAATGCATTATATTTTGCAATCGGGCATAGTAACAGTTTAGCCAGTGTTGATATATCTGTTGGCTATGTAGGGTTATCAGAATATATACCCATTGTTGTCATTGGACAGGTTCTATGTCATACATATGCTTTTCCAGTTTTGTGCCATTTATTAACTTTACATAATTTCAAAATTGATAGTAAATATTTATTTTGCCTGTTGTTTTGTAACCAATTGTATATATTTTTAATAACTTCTATCATTACATTTATATTTAAAGATCATCTGTTTATATGGTCTGTGTTTGCACCTAAATTGTTTATTGAATTGGTTCATGTGTTATTTTTGTTTGTAGAATATGTAGCAATAGAAGGGAACAATTTTATCACAAAACAATTAAAATATGTGAAAATTAAAAATATATTCATATAACATTAACTTGTTGTAACCTGTTGAGATCAAAAGAATGCATAAGTCAAAGTAAAACTGCGCTAAGAGTTTTGACAGGGATCCTAACGGGACATTGTCGCCTGAATGGTCACCTGAAAAAGCTCAAAATAGTGGAGGAAGAAGAATGCAGATTTTGTGGAATGGAAGAAGAAACCTCCATCCACATACTTTCCAACTGCACAGTACTCCAGAATCCTAGAGCACAGCACCTGGGAGATTACTGGATAGAAGAGGAACATTTGCCTAAGTTGAAGCCTGCAGACATCCTAAAATTCCTCAGGGAAATAGGACTAAAGGAACTACTAGTTTCTGAGACTCTCCTCAGAAACTGAGTGGAAGTAAGGGGGCACAATAGACCTTTTAGGTCTCAGTGAATGTCACCCCAAAAATCACACACATACATACATACAACTTGTTCATCTTTATCCCAATATGTAATTATCATCAATTATTTCCCTTATTATAAGACTGTTCTACATCTCGTATAAAATTTAAAAATAATGTTCACTTAACTGGGTATGTGAAGAAATGTGTGAATTTTCAATTATTAAAACTCTGTTACTTACAAAACTGTGACCTGAATATATTCTCTATTACAACATATAGGAAATACAAAAATGAAATAGAGCACACAATAAGTATTAAACATATTTTATAACTTAAACTCTTCTGTTTTTTTTTTCAAAGCTTTGAACATTTAATCTTCTGGTTTATCTGGAGGAGGTCCACAAGGTTGCAACATCTTTTCCATGAGATTGAATTTCACACGAGCTTTTGCTTCATTTTCACAAATACCAATATAATTGATCAAGTCAGGATGTCCTAGATAGCTGGAAAAACTATCTCTGTGTTGATTAACTAACCATTCGTATTTTGTTGTATCTGCATGGCCTGTTCCTATATATTTTGATTGTAGATGTTCTAACTGGCTGTGGATGTTGTATCGATCACCCATGGTAAACTTTCCTAATTTTTAAAATCTTATCAAAACAAAACAACTTCTCAACATCACACAAAATGCACAAAACGTAACCTAATTGGTGATATGGTAATTTTCTTCACAACTTTCTTCGTTGGATTTTCTGGCCTCGGCTGTAACGGCACTCGGCCAGCTTACTGCCGTGGCGTCGGAGATTTTTATTTTACTTTGTTTATTTCTGTGGTAACAGTATCCAGTGTCAAACAGATGGCCGTTGAAAAGTACATGACATTTGGCGCCAGTATACTAAAATAAAGAAGTCAAGAAGTTAAGGCAATGTTTCGTTTGAATGGTGGCACATTCTGGGGTAATGAGCTAAACAACGTTATAAAATTTCACAAATTAAAAAGTGATTGATAAGGTATGATATTTTTCATGTTTATTAATTCAATAGTTTTTAAAAGTCAATACTTTGCAGCTTAAAATGAATCTAAAACACGTTACAGAAGAATCTTCATGTTTTAACTCTCTACCGTCTACTAATAGAAGGAGATCATTATTTCCTTCTGAAATTACTGATTCTGAGTCAGATTCAGATTTGGGACATATCAGCCCTCTAAATTTTGACTCTAGTTTTGAACATGATGATTTTAAACCATTGTCGACAAAACAAAGTCAACATTTTGTTGAGGTATTTGAAGACACAGTCGGAGAATATGATATTTTAGGAATATTACAAACGGCTAATACTCAGGAGATTATGCCACCTCTATATCTCAGTCCCCTTTGTACAAAAGCCAGTTTATCTGAAACTCCTAAAACTTCCCCTACAACTATTAAACTTAAAACTCCTCATGATACATCTAATACTAATACAAAATTACCTAAACTTTCTCGTAAATCTATTTTAGATTCTGGTGAAGTATCCCATAAAAGAAAGTTATCACCTGATAATTCCCCTGAGCATAATAAACATATCAAACTAGATTCAAAATCCTCCCGTGTGAGAACTACCTTATTTCCTGAAGTAGATTTTTCACTCTCTACAAAGTCATTTTATCCCAAAATAGATTTACCGATGGAAAAAAATACTGAAAAGAAACATGCACTTTCCAAATCATCTGTTCTTTTTACTAAAAATCAGAAACCCCGTTCTCGTAAGAAAATTGGTCAAATTAATGCCGGCGTTGGTCACAAAATCCGACGACCTAAGCCAAAAAAAATTGGCAAAATCAGTTCAGTGAAGACAGCATTAAGTGCTCTGGAAAACTCAGCAATATCTGATTATCTTGTGTCTCTCAAGCACATTCAGAAAAATGCTCAAGCACCAAAGCTGATTGAAGACAAAGAAAATAAAGTTCCACTAATAGAGAGACAAATTATACCTGCCATTGATGTACCTAGAAAAATTACAGTAGCAGAAACTAAAGATTCCAGAAAACGCTCTTCAAGTCCAGAGCAAGTGCCAGATCCCAACAAAAAGTTTTTTAAATTTTCAAGAGCTAGAGGTGTGGTTAAAATGAATAAAACCATACAGCTAGAAATGGACCATGGAAAGTTGTCATTGATGGACAAGAATAAACCAAAATCTCAGAATAAACATAATTATTTTAACTTGAATGAGCCGAATGAGGATGAACCATTGTTAAAAAGAAATATAGAGAGTATAATATTCTCTCTAGAGGATGAAGCAGTACCAGATAAAAATAAAATTGTTCTTCAAGCTCATAATTCAGTAATAGCTTCAGATAACTCTATCCTTTTACATCAACAAAGGAATGCTGCAGACTTGATACTTTCTCCTATTTCACAAATGTGTGATGTTACTTCTGGCTTAGCATTGGATTCTCCCAAAAAAATTAGAAATTTAACTCCAATTTTGGATGGAATGAATGGTACAAATTTACATAAAAATGAAAAACTGTACCCAGTCTTTTATCCACAAACAACAAAACCAACAAAAATTACTGGAAAAACAGTAAACATGGAAAAAAAGTTTAAAAAGCTGTCTGAATCTCAAATGCTTTTGGACGCAGGGCAGAAAAAATTTGGAGTGACCCAATGCCATGAATGCAATATTGTGTATCATATGGGAGATCCCAGTGATGAAATCATGCATTTGAACTACCACAGTGCCCAACACATTCTAAGGTTTCCTGTAAGTACTTGAATTGAATCAGTATTTTATTTATAGTATTTAAATTTGGTTTATTGATGAGAAAATGGCAATGGAACTGGTTAACTATTTCCTTATTCTGTAATTCATTCATTATTTAATTTTATCATGTTCTTAAAAGTTTCATAACACTGATAAGTCAGATTAAAGACAAGCACAAAATATATCCAATTCATATACATAAAGGCAAATTATATTTAAAGTAATGATAATAATTTATTTGTTGACCAAAAAAAAATTCTGAGCCAATACTGTTTATGGAAGAAATTGATATCTTTTTAAATTGTGGTATTTTGTTTGTGACCTTAAAATCTAAATTCTAAGAGAGATAATCTACTTCCCAAATGATCTACTTCCTAAATAATGATAAATTGAGTAATAACACCACTATAAATACTTTTTAGGGATGGAAAAAAGAGAGAATAGTAGCTGATTTTCAAGATGATGGTAGAATTATACAGTTAGTACCAGATGATTCAAAGATATGGTGGAAAAAAGTTTGTGATTTGATGGAAGTTATTAACCAAGAAATAGGATGCTACAATATGGACTTCTCTCTTGATAAATGTCAGGTGAGTTTAATCATGCAAATAAGCACAAATTTTAAACAGAATGAAACATACTTTTTCCATTCTTTCTTATGGTTTGTCATAAAAATTTTGCGCGTGAAGCGAAAATAGTATTTTAAAGTTCTTATACAGGGTGTCCCAGGAGTTTTCGTACCAAAAACTTGGGAGGTGATAGAAAGACTAAAAATAATGATGGTATTTCATATAAAAATTTTTATAGGGCTCTAAAGTTGGGAATGAAAAATGGTTTTTTATTTACAATTATCAAATGGCTGATTGGAAATTGATAATATTTTAACCATTAATAAACACCATAATTGCACACTGCACACTTTTTGGTGTGATATACAAGTCTACAACATACTTGTGAAATTGCCCGTATCTCTTAAACCGTTAATGTTATCGAGATGTCATAAGAGGATGTGATATCTCTAAAAATGTTCACAAAAGCCAATTATTGCTTTTATAACTGAAAAAAGTTTTACTTACAAAAAAAATTGCGCATCCACCATTAAACTTAGTCGGTACCTGAGTTCACAAGTATGCTGTAGACTTGTATATCACGCCAAAAAGTGTGCAATTATAGTGTTTAATAACGGTTAAAATATTACCAATTTGCAATCAGCCATTTGATAATTGTAAATAAAAAACCATTTTTCATTCCCAACTTTAGAGCCCTATAGTACGTTAACGAAGGGCGTGAAGAAAAATTTTTATATAAAATACCATCATTCTTTTCAGCCTTTCTATCACCTCCCAAGTTTTTGGTACAAATTCCTGGGACACCCTGTATAATGTAATCAGAGTCCACAAGTTTATAATAATTTCAGGCATTTCTGTATATAAAGAAGAAGATCATCATAGGATGTCTTGTTGCAACTGGGAAGTCTGAAGGTCATAAACTACTTTCTTCAATAGACAGTGAAGTTGATGTATGCTCTGAACAGAAGTATCCTATAAAATGTGGAGTACCGAGAATTTGGGTATCAGCGAGTCATAGAAAACAGGGAGTCGCTACCAAAATGATGAATGCTTTGAAAAGGAATTTCATTTTAGGGTATATGTTGAATAATCTCGACATTGCTTTCAGTTCGCCAACTGAAGCAGGGAAAAAATTTGGCCAGACTTATTTTCAGTCCAATAATTTTTACATTTATTATAATTAATTTAATTAGTCACTAGTTGCCTTAATTAGCCAGATCCTTGATACATCCTGAAAACCAGTTGAAGTTTATGTGAGGTTTTAGAATTCGACTATAAAATTTTATTTTCTCAAACCTGGATTTGTGATGAACAATTTTCAATTCTCAATCAGCAGATTTATCAATCTGCCAACATTCGTTTAGATAATCCATTTTTTTCAGTCTGTTCTTTGTTTTATTTATTTTTATTAATAGAAGCTATCATAAAATCGAATTCTGAAGCAGTTTTTATACAAATATATTTGTATAATGATCTATTGTTGGATATTCTTACTATTTCAACTCTATAATTTATTTTTAATTCTGATTTTTTTAGTATTTGATATCTTCTGTGCATTTGTTACTTCTACAATGTTTTTAAACTTTTGGTTGACTTGGAATTTTTCACATAATATTCTTTTTTTCTTTCGCCTCAACCTATTTAATGTTTTTTTTATTACAGTATCTCTCAGAAATAGGATTGATATTTTAAATACTGTGTGTTTTAATAGTTAGATAAATTATTTTTTTTACATATAAATACACAGATCAGCACCTTATCATCCCTTGAAATTTGAATGCAATTGATTTACCTGTAATGCTCATTATAACTTGTGCTTACTATTTATATATACGACGACTTGTATAAATAAAAGGAGATGACATTTAAACTACAAAAGCATATACTTGAAAGAAACAAATAAGATGAAAATAAACAATTTGAAACAAGTAATACAGTGACATTCACTGAGACCTAAAAGATCTATTTTGCCCCCTTACTTCTACTCAGTTTCTGAGGAGAGTCTCAGAAACTAGTAGTTCCTTTAGTCCTATTTCCTGGAGGGATTTTAGGATGTCTGCAGGCTTCAACTACGGAAATGTTCCTCTTCTATCCAGTAATCTCCTAGGTGCTGTGCTCTAGGATCCTGAAGTGCTGTGCAGTTGGAAAGTATGTGGATGGAGGTTTCTTCTTCTATTCCACAAAATCTGTATTCTTCTTCCTCCACTATTTTGAGCTTTTTCAGGTGCGCATTCAGGTGACAATGTCCCGTTAGGATCCCTGTTAAAACTCTCAGCGCAGTTTTACTTTGACTTATGCATTCATTTGATCTTAACAGGTTGTAGTCACCCAGAAGAGTCTTTGATTGTATAAGCCCTATCAGATCTTTCCAATGGTCAGATCTCCTCTTTTTCTTGGCTTTACTTATTTCTTCCAATATTACATTGGGGCTGATTCCGCAAAAGGCTCCCAGAAAGGTATTTCAGTCCCCCTCTTTGCTAGTTCATCTGCTATTTCATTTCCTTCTATTCCAGTGTGTCCTGGAATCCATAGTAAGGTGACCATATTGTTCTCGCCTAGTTCATTGAGTTTGTCTAGGCATTCCCACACCATTTTGGAACTGATTACACAAGAGCTCAGTGCTTCAATGGCTGCTTGACTATCCGACATTATGATAATCCTTTGTCTTCTGTATCCTTTATCAATATTGAACTGGGCGCACTTTCTTATGGCGTGGATTTCCGCTTGAAAGATACTGGGGGTTTTTCCCAAGCTTTCAGAGTGTTTGGTTCCTGGCCTGAACACTCATATGCCGGTTCCTTCTATTGCTTTTGAGCCGTCTGTGTACCATTGAATGGCATTATTTCCAAGTCTGGTAGTGGTATTTGGATCCCATTCCTTCTTGTTGCTCAATTCCGTAACGAATTTCTGTGCAAAGTTATACTTTTTCATCATACCGTCTTGTGGCATGTCCCAGGTTGTCTGATTAAAAGTACATTAACAGTAACAAAAGTAGTTTATATTTGAAATAGGCACTCTTAGAATGACATCATAAAATAAGATGGACAAATTTTAGGACTTGATCTTCTGTTATAATTAATTTAACCTGCGACTAGGAGTAAAGCTTCTTTTTCATTTTACAATTTCGACTCTGCTGTACACGACTTGAATTTGCTACATTCAGATGAAACATTTTTTTACATCATTGATACTCTGGTCATAATCTGAATTTTAATTCACCTGTCCAAAGAGGCAATACCATAATATGAGTGAATCCTCCTTACCCCTATCCTCCTAAACTGGAAGTCATTGTTTTTAAAATAGTTAATGTGCAAACAAAACCGAATTAGAGATGACTGAACTCTGTATACCAAACCTATGGAGCAATAAAAGTAAGTAAAAGCGCAGATAAAATAAAAAAGACCAGATTACACTTCTTTGTTTAATTTATTTCGCAAATTCATTTATCATTTATTAATTAACAAATATAACTAAACACTATCTGATAAGAGTCTGGGTAATCATACAAAACGATAAGACACGACTATGAACAAAGAAGTTGAGAAAAGATTTACACTATCGGGGGTCACCAAATGGCGGACCGCCTACCCATTTTGTACCAACTCGCACTACAGAGTACATAATTTAATGTATATTGTATCCCCCTCATTAACTTGGTTGACGTGACTAAGTGATAAATATAGTAAATTATCTCCATGAGAAATCATCACTGTAACATCGTGAATTGAAATCATTTCTTGAAGAAGTTGATGCACAATATGACGATCTGCTGTTGCACAACAACAAAAGCAAAGGCTTCTTTAAAATGTAGTGCGGTGTAGTATAACGCTAATTGGTGACCCCCTGCTATACATGCTTGATAAACTATTGAAAATTATAGTCCTGTGACAATTTCAACCTTTGCATATAAAATGATGCTGGTCTGAGTTTTTATTAATAGGATAACGTAATGTAAGATCTGAATGTTTGCTAATATATTTGATTATATTGAGTATAAAATCTATACGGTACAAAATATTGGTTAAGTTATTTTAAAGATGTTTTTTTATAATAGTTTTTTAAGGCTGATATGATCTTGGATCTGGATTGATAGCCAGTATTATTTATTTACATTGTACAACTGTTATATTAGAAGAAAATAATATATTCACTGAATTGTTTACATTTTTAAGGAAAACTATATGGTTAATATTAGTTTTAAGTACCTGTATTTTAAAAGTTTTTGTAAGTTTTGTACCTATACATATTTTTCCATTAGTGATTGAATACACGATTTTACTTGAAAGTTGTTTTTTTTTCATTTCACCTAATATAGTCCAAGAGCTGGCACCAATTTTTGGGTAGGTATTAGTAAACTAATATTTTTGCCGACGCATTAAAAATTTGAAAAATTGCTTTTTTACGAAGCTGTGCGGTAAAAAAAATTTAGTCGTTTGCTTGGGAGAAAAAATGTAAGTGCCTTCTTGACGACCTGGTGCCTACTAGTTGGGGTTTATAACTTACATAAAAATACCATCAGATAAAATAATATCGAAGGATCTGGACGTAGGCTTTCGGTGGAGTATTGTTTGTAACTGAATTTTGAATTTAATTATTCAAAAAAGTAGGAGAATCAAACAACACGAATCTCATCTAAGCACCTATAGAAAAACCGTTTTAAATAAGTATATCGACCTGTTTTAGAGTAAAAATAAAAAGTCACTAACTTTACTGAACTTCATTGTGTACGAAACTTTTGTAAGTAGTCTATGTGTGAGTTTGTGTTCGATATGCAGTCTTTAGAAAAAACTTAATAAAATCTACTGACACTTTTAATTAATAATATTACTATCGTGAATTTAAATCATTTCTTGAAGAAGTTGATGCACAATATGACGATCTGCAGTTGCACAACAACGTGGGATGGTTAAGAAAAGGCTTCTTTAAAATGTAGTACGGTGTAGCAAAACGCTAATTGGTGACCCCCTGCTATACATGCTTGATGAACTATTGAGATTGATAGTCCTGTGACAATTTCAACCTTGGCATATAAAATGATGCTGGTCTGATTTTTTATTAATAGGATAACGTAATGTAAGATCTGAATGTTGGCTAACATATTTGATTTTATTGAGTATAAAATCTATACTGTACAAAATATTGGTTAAGTTATTTTAAAGATGTTTTTTTTATAATAGTTTTTTAAGGCTGATATATATGATCTTGGATCTGGATTGATAGCCAGTATTATTTATTTACATTGTACAACTGTTATATTAGAAGAAAATAATAATATATTCACTGAATTGTTTACATTTTTAAAGATAACTATATGGTTAATATTAGTTTTAAGTACCTATATTTTAAAAGTTTTTGTACCTATACATATTTTTCCATTAGTGATTGAATACACGATTTTACTTGAAAATTGTTTTTTTTTCTTTTCACCTAATATAGTCCAAGAGCTGGCACCAATTTTTGGGTAGGTATTAGTAAACACTAATATTTTTGCCGACGCATTAAAAATTTGAAAAATTGCTTTTTTACGAAGCTGTGTGGTAAAAAAAATTTAGTCGTTTGCTTGGGTGAAAAAATGTAAGTGCCTTCTTGACTCTACGACCTGGTGCCTACTAGTTGGGGTTTATAACTTACATAAAAATACCAACAGATAAAATAATATCGAAGGATCTGGACGTAAGCTTTAGGTGAAGTATTGTTTGTAACTGAATTTTGAATTTAATTATTCAAAAAAGTAGGAGAATCAAAGAACACGAATCCCATCTAAGCACCTATAGAAAAACCGTTTTAAATAAGTATATCGACCTGTTTTAGAGTAAAAATAAAAAGTCACTAACTTGACTGTGAACTTCATTGTGTACGAAATTTTTGAAAGTAGTCAATGTGCGATTTGTGTTCGATATGCAGTCTTTAGAAAAAACTTTATAAAATCTACTGAAACTTTTAATTAATAATATTACCTGGGAGTTTCAATTTTTCGAATAGTCTTGTATCAACTCTTCTACAAATGAATTTGATTCCATAATATGCCCGAAAGGCCTAAGGTCTGTGGGATTTAATGTTGCAAATACTGATTTAACTTGACCGGTTGTATTGGATAGTTGTGTGCGCTTCAAATATAGTTTCAAAATGTATGTTTCAATTGGTTGATCTGTCATCTACATTTACTTACACCGGAGATATTCTAAAATACCATATGTTTGTTGTCGACACATTGCACCATCTCGGTGTAACTCATTTTTATTATGAATTCACAAAATAAAATTCACGAGGAAACACCAGTAGAGTGGAGCTGTTAAGATTTTATGATAATAAAATCAATTGCGCTTTGTACTAATGCTAAGGAAGCAGTAGTAGAAGTGGTGTACCACAAGGCTCAATCCTAGGGCCACTTCTTTTTATTCTTTATACCTCGCAGTTACCTAAATACCTAAGCTCTCCCAATATTTGGTGAACAAATTCAAGAATGAGAATTTAAATATTATTTGAAAAATTAAATTATAAAAACGACCGATGATTTTAATAACACTTTTGACAAATATTAACTGGAGTGTTGTGTGAAGATATAGACCGTTCACAATCTTGACTACATCGTCCTGTATATTGCAGCCAGTTGAGGATGAAACATAATCTATTGATATTATGTACCTAGGTCTGAACTGTTGTGGTGTATTCTTTGTAAAAAGCATTTTCAGCGCTATTAAATGGACAATATATTAGTCTTGTAACATGTAACATGTTTCAGGAGAGTGTCTATGAGAAAAATAGTGAAAAATCAATAACCAATGCCATTCTATACACCTTCTGGTGTACAATAGATCATAAATTTTCATTATGTCCTAACGTTGAACAGTCCTGATGGGTTATTTATCGACTTTAGTGTTGTATCGAAATTATTTATAGTGGTGATTTAATTGCTTCCAGGGCAAACGTGTTGCAAATATATTTCAGGAAAGTTATGTACATCGACGTTATTTATGCACATTTATTAGATAGGCTATTTGTCGAATGTATCACCATAAAATTTATTTAAACACATGAACAGAAATTTGTTAACTTTTTGTTGGAAATTTATTGTGAATAAAAAAATATTGAGGAAACAATAGCAGAGTACAACGCTGCGGTGGGGAAATCTAGTACTGCATTGTACGGTATTTTCAAAGAACACCTCCAACACTTCCGTTATACAGAATACAATAAATATATCATCCTGACGCCATCTATGTGGAAATAGTTAAAGTAGTATTCGGTTTAATTTTGATATTCACAGTACCTAATGCTGTTGCGTACAGTTCATTTTTGAGAAATTTATGGTAAAGGTGTGTCTTTTTCCAATTTTACAGTCACATCATGCATTCGCAGTATTTTCACAGTTACTACAATAAAAAAAATACACATTGATATGTATTTTTGCGGGAGTTTTTATTAGAATTCCTGACGTGTCTTCTGCACGAATTAAATATTTATAACCTCCATATTTCGTATAAAAATGTGAACAAACCCTAAACGTGACCCATATTCTGCGAGGTCATTGGATTAATAAAAAATAACAATGAAAAAATAAATAATCTAAGTTACTGCGGCGTTCTTACATTTTAATAATGTAGTGATTATAACTTTTAGTAGCTTTTGTTCTCAATAAACGTTTGAGAATAAGACAGGTATGAAAATTAGAGTACTACCAGTAAGTTTGGAAACAGAAAAAAAAGGGTACCTACCCAAGGAAACAGTTTGCATATATAGGGAGGAATCTATATGTCGGTTATGAATGGAAGAGGAGGAGGAGGAGATAAAGACTCCTAGCACTAAAGAGAGATGATTTCTATGAAGGACCTAGTGAAAAGACTTAAGCTGAATAGGGCCTACTGATTTCTCCACATAAACAGTACAACCAAGAGCACAGAAAGCAATCAATATAGTTTTAAATATGGTCCAATAACTGCGTTTTATATTCATTAGAGCATTTTAGATTGAAGAAATGACGGGTATATTTATTACTGTTGCATCAACCAAATTTGCACACCATTTCACCGCTGATAAATTTGGTGCTTTGAAAAATGACACCTTAACCTCAAAAAAGTAACGGTATCAGAAATAAATTTGATATGTGGTAATAGGAGCGGGTAAACATACAACACGGCTCTTTCAACTGCGTATGACTCAAGACTTTGCCAAATTTAGTATAACATAACAATATTGAAATAAATATGTAAATATCAAAAATATAAAACTAAAAAAAAAACAAGAAAACCCAGGCCCAAACCCGGTTGATCAAAGTGTAACTATGTATAGGAATATCAGAAAATAAGAAAGAAAAAACTGAAAAAAACAAGAAAACCCAGGCCCAAACCCGGTTGATCAAAGTGTAACTATGTATAGAAATATCAGAAAATAAGAAATAAAAAACTAATAAAAAACAAAAAAACCCAGCACTTAACCGGGCTTCGAACCTACGACCTCTGAGTTTTAAGCTCAATACCCTACCAACTGCGCTAATCAGCTCACACTCAGTCACATCGAATAGAAGGTTGAAGGCTGCTTGAACGCATGCGCAACTCAACTACTAAATTTGACGTGGTGGGTGGAGCCGTGTTGTATGTTTACCCGCTCCTGTGGTAATAAGGTATTGACTGCGTTATTAACAGCGTCAGAAATTGAAAACATTTCTAGTGAATGAGATATATTGTATAATATATACAAAGTCAATTCTGTAGAGTGAAATAATAATTAATGTATGAATTTTAAAGCTTGTGATTTGTTCAAAATTGTCTAATAATAGTATATTATGCAACGATCATGCAATGATGGTTATTAATACAAAAGCATTAATCGGGATACGAAATGAGCCAAAGGCGAATGCGAGTGTATCTATTAATAACCATTACATGAGAGTTTCATACACTATTTTTTCTACGAAGAAATTTGATTTGAAAAAATATAAAAATGCGGCGCCTTTCCCAACTGTGCTACGGTACCACATTGTTGAACTAATAGCTTAAAGTGTATAGGTATGTTACTGTTATACAAAGTTAGTAATACATTATTGTTAAAAAAAACTTTATCAGTTTAAATATGTATTTACCTTGGTCATTAAGTATTTTTGGTCTGGTGCTCGACATTTCTTTTAAAAACTGACGCAAATGATTTGAACTGTCATAAACACTGTCAACTGTCAAACATTCTACAGAAAATATTGGGTCTGCCTACTTTGGTATTTGGAAATCTAAATTTGTATTGGTCAATTTTTCAGTTTTATGATGAAAACCAGTTTTATAATGAGTATCATTATGAAACTGAAAATTGGGAAAATTGGCAGTCATAAAAGTCAATATAATAATTGAACACTTTTTTGTGTATTTGAAACAAATATGAATAAATAAAGCAGAGAAATCACTAGATATATGGGAGACAAAAATACATGGGGGAAGAAAAGTAGAAGATATCTGGATCACGAAGAGCAAATGAGGAGCTCATGGAATTATATGAAAGCCCTCCAATATCGGCAGTAGTAAGGTCGCAACGTATAAGATACTTAGGGCACATAGAGAGACTTGCAAATAGCAGTGCAACAAAAGAAGTGCTTAGAAGGGGAGCTGGATGTAAAAGAAAGAGGGGAAGACCAAAAAAGAAGTGGATAGAAGCAGTAGAAAAGGACCTAGAGCTGTTGAACATTTGCAGATTGGAAGAGGTGGCGAAACATAAAAGAGGATGGAGGAAAATAGCCAATCAAGCCTTAGTATATATAAAACAAATATAACATTTATTTTATTAATTTTTATTTTATTATCTTTGAACAATAAATCATATTTCTCTTATATTGCGTCATTTAGTAATGGTATTTGTCGAAATTGATTGTTCCAACGTTATAATTATCTTGTCAGTTCAATTCTGTTTATTGCTATTGTGCAAGAGAAGTGTTATCGTGCACTGGGAGTGGTTAGATGAAGTGTTTTCGATGCGATTAGCGTCGAAAATAATTTGTATTTTTCGATTGAAAGGTTTGTCGTCGATTCTCACTGTAAATTAATTTTCACGTGTGTCCATCAACGAACGACCCACTCATTGAAGCTTATGGCTATTTTGCATTCGAGCACTTTTGCTTGATGACAACCCAAAAATATTCCTAAATTTTACAGTTGAAATCCGGGTAGATGGTTCGATGCGCACAAAAAATATATCTATCTATAGAGAGAGGAGAGAGATAAGCTTTATTGTCATGAACAAATTTAAAATTTTATGGACAAAGTGATATACTTGGAGAATAGATAAAATATAAAGAATTGACAAGAAAAATTTAAAAAAATGAAAATACTGAC